>NDXB01013932.1:98159-255559 GCA_002631895.1 Agapornis roseicollis
TCATAAACCTATTCGGCAATTTTTTTTTTTTTTTTTTTTTGGAGATTTATAGAGAATTATATACTTGAGAGGTTTTCCTATTGTTTATCATGTTCAAATTAATATTAATTTTAAGTAGACAAAACATCTGTATCAATTCTAAAGAATACATATATCTAATAGCAGCTGCAGTATTGCAATTCCATGCATGGTTTCAAGTCCCAGTATTGACATGGCCCTGACGTGGTTGCCTTCAGGAGTTTCTACAGTACTGCCATGCTACAGAGACCATTGGAAGGATAAAAATAAGAAATTACTCACTCCAAACCACTCCTCAATGTGGGATGGGAGGAGGGACAAGATACTAACAATGGCAACTGGAATGCACCATGCACTTTGGAGTATCTTTGCTATTTAAACCTAGTATAGCCTGATCTTTCAGGGCTCCTTTGTGATCTGCAAAAGAGCAATGCAGAGATGCTTGACCAGTACTAACCAACTTATCTCTTGACTGGAAAACACTGCACCTTGCTGACCAGGCTTTACTCTTCTGGGGTCCTGTTGTAGCAACTATACAATGCTGTACCAAATTGAAGTGTCATATTAGCTGAAGATAGCTTGGGGAAGGCCAAGACTTCGGTGCAGAAAAAAAGGGTAAGGGATACCATTAGATGATTATAACCTGCATTATGGATTCAGCCTTTATTATTAAGGGACAGCTACATGTGGGTGGCACTTAACTCAGGAACAGTGCTTTTAATTTCTGTAGCTTTATATACAAGTCTTTGTCTAAAGGCTTGATCTTGTACCTGCTCTCACTGCAGAAATCACTTTGATTGCTTGTTTGGGACTGAACCAGTGACTCCAGCACCTTGCTTTGTAATTGGGTGCTGCGCAAAGGTGATATAAATGATGCTGTATGTTACCTGGCAGCAGCTCAGTGTAACTTACAAGAGCATACAGTCAGGAAATAAATGATGCAGGAGCAAAGGCAGCTCAGTGAAAGGTATAAGACAAAGTGAGAGTGGGAGGTTCTTTATCTTAATTCTACTTGGTAGTTGCTTTTCTATTTACCCAGTTCTATTGGCCTGTAAATTACAACTACTTATCAACCAGAGGTAAAACACAATATCATTTCAGTCACTTTGAGTTTGACCCAAAGTGTTTATATCCATGGAGAGAAAAAAAAAAAATGAATGATTGGCACTTATTTATTTTTACAAAAACGATAGGCCATTGTGCAGGAAAAATCAGCCTCAGCTGACATTCACAGCTGTTCTTTTATGTGGGAGGCAAGCAAAGTGAAAACAGTCTGACACATGTCTTTTCTGGACAGTATTTTGGAATCTGCAGTTAATCTGCTCAAGAGGGGGGAAAAACCATGGGGAGAATGCACTGCTTAGCAATAAAATACATCAATACACCCAACATCACCACGTCAATAAACAGTGATTAAATTTATAGCTCTAGCTTGGCAGTTGTTCTGCCTGAAAACCCCCAGGGTGGCCTCAAAGTCCTCTGCTTCCAATCCAAACTGGTGAAGCCACAGCATTTCTATCATCTAAAAAATGGCTTTGTAGAACAGATCTCTTACAGATCCAAGTTAAATGCAGAAACATTAGAATTCTTCCCAGAAAAGGCTCAATTAGGGACAGTCTCCCATCACTTAGTGATCATCTAAGCAAATCTAAGAAAAAGATGAATTTGGAGAGAGGCAGGTAGAGCAGCTATTCTCTGCCTGTTGAGGCTTCCTCACTTTACCTACGGGGGCCTTAATACCTGCTTTAGAGACTGCAACCAACACCAACACTTTCAGCAAAGGCTTTTTTAGATACCTTCCATTTCTGGTTGCACTGGCTGAGGCACATGATAGCTACATCCAGGCCAACTGTTAAAATGCTTAAAAGGAACAGATATGCTTGATATTGTAGGAACTAAGCTGAAAAGAACAAGATGGGCAGTGGATCAACAAATGGGCTGGTTCTAGGATGACTGGTTCTCTCCCTTGTCTGTAGATGGAACCTGAGCCTGATATCTGTGTATCTTCAGGCTCTTCAACTTAGATGTTGTAATCACAGAAGTCCTGTGGTCTCTGGTATGTAGCTGGGAACTTAAAATCATGTTACAATAAAAAACAATATAACCCGAACTTTTGCAGGGAGGAACATGTGTCAACATGGCAGCTTTAAAGCATTTGGGCTCTAGCTCAAATAGTGAGGGTAAAGTAAGGAGGTGAGTGAATTACCTACACAGACTGGAATGTTAAATCTGTCCTGTGAAAGGAGAGCTTTAAGACTCCATTCTGCAGCTCTGTACGTTAAGTCTATGCTAGAACAACAGTTTAGAGGGAACTTACTACTTACAATACCCATGCCGTGGCTCTTTGTGGTCTTCAGCCTGGGGCTGCTCCAAGTCTTTTTGAAGTGACAGAAGAGAAAATCATTCAGGGGTCCTTAAACTTCGAATTTTAACCTTTTAGACCAATGTAGTGTGTAGTAAGAAAAAAAAAAGGAGTTTTATGCCTGTCACGTATGAAAAGGAGCAATTGCTGCGTCTTCTGATCAAAGATGAGCATGCCATAAATGGATTACAGATGATTCTATCTATATTGACTTTTAGAAAGAACCTACCACTGTAGCATCTAAGCAAGGAAAGATCTGATCTATAGATATATATTCATGCATTATTAAAAAAAATTAAAACCAATCCAAAATAGAGGTTCTGTGAGGCTGAGGCGAATTTTCTGCTTGGAAGCAGCAATGAGCTTCTTATTGTTTACTAAATGTTTGTACTGGATTTTCAGCATACAGAGAGATCATAAGCAAGAGATACAAGCACAAAACAAACAAGAAAGTGAGAGCATACAACAGAAAGCAAAGCAAATCAGCGTATTACAGGATTTTCCAAAGCACAAATGGTTTTCATGTAAAAAAGCAAGTCCTATGCTGTATGAGATAAAGAATTGTTTAGCATAAATGTGCATCACTGACACTGATAACAGAAATGGATATTAGAATGAGCTGAACAGGTTGGCTTTTTCCCCCCTGCTTTTTCTTTCTACCCCTTGCATTTTCCCAGTGAACTGCTAGCTTTGGGGTTCATAATTCTTAAGAAGCTTTGGTTGGGTGATGACTTATCAGCCTTATTGCTGATGCTGAGCCAGGGAGCTGAATGGAGCTGGCATTCTCCCAGGTGCTTTAAGAGGTCTATGGGGGAGATGACTGCAGTCACCCTTTCCTCCCTGCCCTGTGCAGGCTTGTAGCTCTTGCCATTTTAAGTGCACTCCTTAGCATTGATTGCTTGTCTTACAATGCTTGATAGTCATTGTCCAGGCTGTGCATCAGTGGCTCTGCAGATTACCAGGCTTCAGGAAAATGGACTTGAAATCAGTGTGTTCATCAAAGTACTGTATATATGTGACTAGCTGTACTCAGCACACATGACTTTAATACCCTCAGCTGTCCTTTCTGCTCCTTTGCCAGAGACAACTGGAGAGTTGGCAGAATGAGACATATGCCTGTGCTCCAGTGGCTGCAGCTTTCATCTGATATATTAGCACAAACCCACCCTTCATTGGCAGTTTATGCTAATACACCAGCCTGAGCTAGAGCATTCAAGGTGCAGGCACATGTTTCTTCTGCTTTGCCTGCTGTTGGGGCAGTAACTTCTGGCAGAGGGACAGGGCAGACAGCTGGGGAGAGGTAACATCTTAAATCACATCAGCTAGGTTCTTTGGAGCTCATCTGTCAAATACCTTTATACACTCAGAATTGGTGTAAATTGACTCTCTTTTGCCTGGGACCATCAGTTATGCTAAGGAGGACAGCTTGGGACAAGGGCATGAAGCTTCATCATAGAGTATGGCTGCTTCCATGTTGTATGTCTCTTTTCCCTTGCCATCTTTCCTGTGCTTGAGAGAGAATAAAGTACTTAGGCTTGGTAACCTGCTGCATCCTTGCTAACCAGTGAGTGAAGGCTAGGATGTAAAGCCAAGCACTGGCCCACAACAGTCCCTTGCTGTTTAACTGCTGACATATTCCCTGTCACTGTTTCAGGGGATGTCAACTAACATTCCCACTGGCAATGCCTGGACACAGTCCAGGAGGTGACAAACACAAAGCATGTCGTATGTTCCTTGAGGACATGTTTCAGCTTGATGGCTGAGCAAAGGGGCTGTAGTGAGAGCTGCCTCTTGAGAGTGGGCACTGCTATCCCGTTACCTCTCATACCAAAAGTATGGGTTATGGGAACACAGAGTCTGCAGTTCAGATGTGGCTGGCGAGATCACTTCTCTTGCCTTCAGTTTTCACAGTGTTTTCCTGATGGCATCTCACACCAACTTGTCCTGCAGCTTCCTAGATAAATTCATGCTCAATCCTATCTCTGCAATTTCCATATCATGTTTATTCAGAATGAGTTGTTTTTGCTTCACTCAGCCCTGTGGGGTTAACCTGTCTTATGAAATTCAAATGTCCTCCTCTTGCTTTCTGTCTTGTAACACTTCTCTCTCTTCCTCCCACTTCTTTGTTGGCTCTATGGACTGTGCTAAGCTTGCAGGAGGTACCAGAGGGTTGAGAGGGAGACTTGCCACCTTAGCCAGCTCCAGAGCCACCTCCAATCCCTTCACGTGGGTTGTGTTCTTTCATATGGTGCAGTACTTTCAGCTGTGATGTTCATGCTCAAATGCTTATTATTGCAGAACCTTTGCTCTAGTTCCAGTCTGAGGAATAATATACCAGTGGGCCAAAGATCTAATACAAAAAGCATTAAGAAGATAGGAATTTCTCCATCAGCTCAGCTATTTTCAGAGTTGTGCTAAAGGAAGCTTCCTATTTTAGGGAATATTTTATCTCTGTTAAAGCCTAATGTGTTGAACTGTTAAACAGGGCTTTGCTATCTCAAAATAAAATGGTAATGACAGTTTCTGCCTGTGTAGCCAATGATTCTTTGTGCAACTTATAGCTTCTTTCATGCAAAGGTCTCAAAGCTCTTTATGACTTAGCCCTTCAAAGAGCTCTATTTGCTTAGACACCCAAATCCCACTGAACTGAGTGCTTAACTCACAGAAGATATTGTAAAATATTAAATATGTTAATGGCTAGCCTATGTCTATTAACAAATGGGTTAAAAATTGCATTGTTTCCCCTCACAACAGCCTGGGTGCTTTATAATTCATGAAGAGTAAGAGCTCCAGAATGTGTTTGGGCTGATCTGTAAAGAGAAAGGTGCTGGATATGGTTGGCTTTTTTCCCATGCTACTTCATAACACACTGCAAGTTAGAGGAGCATGAAATGTCCTGCAGGAAGCAAGGTGGTAGGTGTCCTTTCACAAGCTATTGTGCATCATCTGGGGATAGGGGAGGTAGGCCAGCCAAGGAGTGTGACCCAGTAGGAAGAGCAGTGTCCTTGAATCTCAGAAGCTGTGCATCACTTGACAGAGTTGTTGTTTACCCCAAGCTTGGCATAGTTTTTAGTTTTCTGTTGAACAACCTCTTTTCCCCTCTCCCTTGGAACTTCCTTTTGCTGGTTACATCAGTGCTTTGACTTCTACTGGGCCAAAAGCAGGGAAAAAGTGTTCTTTGTGTAGCAGAAACACCATCTCCTGCTCAGCTGCCATTGCAGCGCCAGTGGTGGTGGTTGAGTGTAAAACAGGCAAATATTTTAAGTAGTACAAATAAAGACATAGAAAACTGGAGGGACAAGACTGAGTGTTTCAGGAAAATCATTTCAGTTTTGTTCCTTTTACGCTGTGGAGAAGCCTCATCATAAGGCAAAGCACAGCTGAAAGCAACTGCATGTAATTTTAGTCCATAGTGCTACTATAGCAGCATTCCAGTATCTGAAGGATATCTACAAGGATGCACACAGGGACTCTTCATTGGGGACTGTAGTGGTAGGACAAGGGGTGATGGGTTCAGACGGAAACAGGGGAAGTTCAGGTTAGATATAAGGAAGAAGTTCCTTACTGTGAGGGTGGTGAGGCACTGGCACCAGGTGCCCAAAGAAGTGGTAAATGCTCCATCCTGGCAGTGTTCAAGGCCAGGTTGGACAGAGCCTTGGGTGACATGGTCTAGTGTGAGATGTCCCTTCCCATGGCAGGCAGTTGGAACAGAATGATCTTATGGTTCCTTTTCAACCCAAACCATTCTATGATTCTGTGATTCTATAAAGAACCACAAGATTCCAAGCTTAAGCAGGGAGCTTTATTTACAGTCATACATAGCACACAAATCCTCATTTACACAGAAAGCACGCTGAAGGCAGTCTTTCCTTGTTCTGTGTAGAGCTGTAACCTTGCCAGATGCTGAGGTCAGGCAGCTGTTCTAGAAGGTATTTAGCAGCCTGTGAGGGTTAAGTTTGACAATTCCTCCTTGTGCCCTGCTGTCTGAGTGTTCCTCCATGCTGTAGTTGCCTGCCTCTGCAGATAAGCCTCATCTTCCCTGATTGTAAGATTTAAGTTTTTTACCTGAAAAAGACCAAAGGTTAATGTAGTAACAAAGCAGTGTGGTTATTATTTGGAGTAGATAACAAATAGTTCTGTGCCCTCTGGTGAATAGCTTTAAAACCCTTCAACAAAGGGGAAATAGTGAAATGGTATTCTATAGGAATGCAGTTCAAGCAGCACAGGAGTTAAGTGGTTCACCTTAGTGGGAATTTTTACATTTCCAGGGGTTTTATATATCCTAGCTTCTTAAATAAGCCAGGGACAGGCAATCATTCTGTCTGCCTGCATACCAACCTGTCAGTCCTGATCTTCTCTGGTATTGGCTGACTGATTTCAGCCAAATTTCTTAACAAGACACAAGAGTTGAAAAATATGAAATGCCAAGAAAACTGGAGTCTGGGTTGAAGGGACAGACTTAAATGAGTGCCCTCAGTGAGCTAAAAGAAGATAGTGAGAACTGAAGTGTGACCTGGCCAGTGTGGCCTGTCAGCTGGCTGATGAACATGTGCATAGCTTAGAGCAAACACAGCGTGTGCTGCCTCTTGTCCTGGCTTTGGTTAAGTGTCAATGGGGATGCTGCATAGGTGTACATGGAGGGAAAACAAGGCTGTTGCCATTTAGGACCAAATGATACTGCAGAGACTAGATGGAGTTAGATACCAGAACACTTTAATCAGAGATGCATGTGTTTTTTATGACTTACATGACTTCTCTGTTCAGCAGGAAGGATGATGCAGCCCATAAAAGTTAGATAGGTCAGCATAGCAGCTCCACTTCTATGCTGGATGGAACTTGCATAGTCCCAGTGCTGAGTGTTGGAGACCCTTGTGCTGTCTCCACAAGTGACTCCAGATGCTGTCAGGTACAGGTTAGGTGGAGGTTTACCCAATGCTTGATTAGTCCATTTAAATTTCTTTAATTCCCTGTCTGTTGCTGGTGCTCTTAACCTGCTCATCTGGACAAATGGGTCTTGACATGTTGTTGCTTATGTTAGTCTTCTTAAATCTAAGTTATTCCCTTATCCCATAAGGTTAACTGAAGTTAATATGCTAACACCATGGCCAACTAGCCTTAACTTATGCTACTGCTACAAGGAAACACAGGGTGACAGTACAAGTATGTCCATAGGAGATAGAATAGCTGGAGAAACACCCTATGTAGGGCTGTGTGGGATGTAAGACAGAAATACATAAGAAATGCTTGCAGCCAGCTCTCAACTTGTTAACTCCAATGTTCTTGAGAGACAATATGCACTCAAACCACCGATATGTGCCCGCAACCTTAAATTCACCTTAGCAAAGTTTTTCATCTCTGTGTTGGTTATTTATTACTGCTAGAGCACTGTGGATGCCCAGGGGATTTCAGTAGCATGGGGATATGATTACACTCAATAATAAAAATGATATGCTGTAATAAATATGTCATTTAGGGTAGAAAATATTGACTGTTAATAAAATTACCTGTAGTATGGACTAAATTATTCTACTGCTATTAAAAATTCCAATTGCCAGTTTCATGGAGATGCAATTCACTTTACTGTGGGTGCAGGACCTGATGGGTGGATGGAATAAAAGAAGAGGATAGGAGAAAGGTGGATGAGTACAAGGTAGGGCCTGAAACTGTCACAAGGGAATCACAGAAAGCAGCAGCAGCTATGGAGCAGAGATAAAGGTTACATTCATGGTGGGGAGAATAGTTACTAACTTTAGGAGGGCAGCAGCCAAAACTGGGCAAATTCCCAGGCATGGAGCATCTTTGAATTAGGAGCACTCTTCTCCCTCTTCCTCTTGTGGTTGGGAAAGGAGCTGGAAGGTCTCTCAAGGGCTTGGTGACAGGGTTTGTTCTTTTAGGCCACCTACAGTCAGAGATGAAACCCACTGAATCCCTTCAGTGACTTTACTGCAAACAGGGGAATGCAGAATTTAACCCCTTGGTGGCTCTAACCTATTAGGACCAAGCCTTGTGGGAGGAGAAAAAAGTAAATGAGCAAACCAGGGGCATGGTGTGGGGCCAGGTGGGAAAAGGATTCGATGAGGAAGGTGGACAAGAAAAGAGGGCATAAAGGTACTTGGAGCTGGCCTTGACAAAGGTCTTTTCCAACCTAAATGTTTCTGTGATTCTGCTCGTAAGTCTGCATGCTGCTTTCTGTTTCTGGGGGCTGGTGTTGCAGAGAAGGGGAAGGGAGTGAAAGTCCTATTGCCATCCCCACTGGATGGCTGACAAAAGAGATGTTAGAGACATTTAGGATGAGAACCAGGTTGGAGTAGAATGTCACTGATGATTTCTCAGTGGATCAGACAGAAGCATTTGGTTCACAGGTGCTGAACTAAGCTACAGGAAGAACCCAAAGGTAAGCAGGAAGTATGGTCTGAATATGTCTCTGGATTTGTCTAGGACTAAACAAAACAGAATGCAGCCAATAAGGAAAGTGAGGTTAAAGGGTGTGAGAATAAATGGAAAAAACTATTTCCTCAGTATCTCAAGGCAAGGTATCTGGGAAATGACAAAGCAGGAACAGTGAGTAGTTCTCATGCATGAAAACAATGATGATTTAGTTGGCATTACAGAAACTGGGTGGGATAATGCATGTGCCTGGAATACCAATGAGGAAAGATACAATCAACAGTAGAGGGGGAAAAAAATTAGGGCAAATGAAAATGAGGTTGTATAATGATGAATCAGAAAGATAATTCAAACCTTTTAAGCCAGTTTTTTTCCTCTTGTGTAGACCTTCTGACCCGAGATCCCCATGTGAATTAGGCCCACTATATTTTAAGAGAAAAAGCCAGGTCGTAAAAAGAAGAGCATGTGGTTTATCAAAAAAATGAAACTTATCAGAAACATGTTTCCTTTTTAATGATCCTTTAAGCATGATCTCATAGTCAGTGTGCTGAACAGAGGGTCACTGTGGCTCTGGTAGATAAAGGGCAAAAAGAAGTTCTCATCTTCTAAGGAATGAGCTGGGGCTCCCTCTCACCTCTTGGAAACAAGAATAGGGCAAATTACTCAGGTTAGTCCTTCTCATAGAGACTGACCTGGGAGTGGGTAGATATCAGGATACTCACTTGGCTGTATTTCCACCTGTGCCACCAGGTGACTGTGTGGGCCTGGTCAAATCACTGCTGCTTTTCTCATCAGTTGGGTTGTTCTGATAATGCTGAAGAGCTTCACTGTGGGCTATGAAGATTCATTACCAGATGTTTTGAAAATGCTTTCATATCCTGCAGTGGTCATGGTTAGAGAGATATGTCAAAACTTAACCTGGCCTAATTGGGTCCATATTATGGGGTCAATTCCCATGTCTGGAGAGCTTGGACTTTGAATTATTGAATGATTAAAGATCCAGCATTGTTACAGATTTTGATGTAGAATGATTTCCATACCAACCAAACAAAACAGTGGATCAAAGTGTTAGAAGACTCTGAATGCTTGACAGGACAAGTCTTGTCCTTTTATGTCTTTTTGGGAAAAGAAAGGAGGATAAATAGAGGGAAAGAAGATGATGAGAAGAATTCCATCCAACTGACTTCTCATCTCATCATCAGTGAGACTGGCTTGCCTGGAGTAAGGCACCCAAAGCTTCTATTTTCTTTAGCACTCTGAAGGCCAAAAAGAACAGTGGAAATGGAAGCTGGGTTCTTCACACTTCTGTGGGGGGGGCCAAAAGTAGGGTTGCAATTTACTTGGTCAGGCAGCCACTGTTCTGAGGATTGTGTGAGCCTCTGGAGGTATTGCCATGTCCAAATGAATATACCAATCTACTTAATATTGCACATCCCAAGCCAGACCTTGAAGAGCCATGAATGTTGATCTGGCAATACTTCTGCTGTCTGTGTTTTAGGACAAGGGGTAATGGATTTAAAATAAACCATGGGAGATACAGGTTAGATGTAAGGAATAAGTTCTTTACTGCAAGGGTAGTGAGGTACTGGAACAGGTTGCCCAAGGAAGTGGTAAATGCTCCATCCCTGGCAGTGTTCAAGGCCAGGTTGGACAGAGCCTTTGGTGACATGGTCTAGTGTGAGGAGTTCCTACCCATGGCAGGGGCTTGGAACTTGGATAATCTTAAGGTTCTTTCCAACCCAAACCATTTTGTGATTCTATGATTATAGAAGGGAATACAACCCCATCATATCAAACAGGTTTTTTGCTGCAGTGGGTTTTTGGATTGATTTGGCTTCAATCTGCCCCTGCAGGTGAAAAATGACTCTCCTTGTCTTGGTAGTTCTTCACTTTCTTTACATTGCTGGGGAATCAAGTCCATTGTATTTGTTCTGACGTATCTCTAATAAGGATGCTAAAACTTTCTGCAAACCAATTACGGAGTTGATAGAAAGGAATGCAAAGCTATCCTCTAGCATGAGCTGGAGATGGGGCATAAAGAGAATAGGAAAGTATTAAAAACACAGTGTTATAAGCCTGAAGGCTAGCAGTATCAAGACAACTTAAAATACAAGGTAGATTAAAAAAATCCATTTGGCTGAAGGGAGGGTGTGTAGAAGAATTGTATAGAAAATGAACAAGCAGGGAGATGGAATTGAACAGATAGCCACCTCAAACCAGGGATGGGAGGAAAGAGAAGCCAAATCAAATCACACTTGCTTGGGGCTGGAAAGAAACAAGAAAAGGCCTTATCAAAACATCCAGAGAGAGTGAGGCATCTGAGAGTTTCCAAATGAGGAAAAAAAGCGGGGGGAGGACAGGAAAGTGGCGGAGATTTTCAAACACTTTTTGCTACATTTTCTTTGCTCCAGGTCACGTAATTAATCCTCTTGCAGGACTTTCTTTCAATATCATTTACTGCTTAAGACATGTGCCACCCCCAGCTCCCGCCTTCCCTACCACCAATGGAGAACATCTTGTGGATTAGCACCTCTTGAGAGCATGCCCTATTCGAGCCCCATGGTTTTTTGGAGCAGCAGGGAAATGCCAGGAGGATGGAGCTCTGTAGTTTATGCCTCTCCTCTGGGATCTAAACAGATCTTAAAGGATCAGAGGGGCTTCTAGGTAGATTTTCTTATTTCTCCCATCAGCAGGGGGATGGAACAGGGAACAGACACTATAGCTCTTGAGTAGTAATATGGAGGAATCTCTCCTTTGGAGCATTTTCTTCTGTCCTTGTCACATCAATATACATATATATATGCATATATTTCCCATAGAGGCAGTGAGTGAGCTTTTACCTCCCCTTGCTGAACAAAGATCTTGAGACTATCCTAACTTTCAGTGCCTGACCTCAGTGAGACAGTTCAGGTGAGCCTGGTGGCATTACCTTGCTGAATCGGCGCCCTAGATGATAAAAGTGAGTGCAGGAGATCTGCTATGCTTCAATTTCAGTGATGCAGCTGAGATAATGCTGCATAATAGAAAGAAAAGAGATGAATTCTTAGCTGATAAAACATGCCATCAGAGGGATTAGGTATGGGTTGATGGATGAGAAACAGAATGAAATTAATGGGTTAAAGTAGAATAAGGAAGGCTTTTACAAACAGATCAGAGAAAAAAGCAGAAGGGAGAAAGTAGAGCTATTAATAAATGAGGATGTGAAAGAAATTAATGATGGCTCAGAAATGGCTGAGATTGTGAATTTGGCTCTCCCTCCCTCCCCAGCCCCAAGCAAGGCAAAAAAAAAGAGAACAGTTTGAAAATGTAAAGGACAAACTGGAAAATAGCTGCTACCAAGTAGGTATGGGAGGCTTGCAGTAAGATGCATTGTAGGTCAGCTGTTTTAAACAACTTACTATACCAGCATGCTTTGGCATCTCAGGACCCATCCAGCCCTAGCCAGACCCAGCTGGGACCATCAAGCAGTCTCTATAAAGGCTCAGAATGGAGCTGGCAGGTGAGCATGGGAGATGATCCATTTTTGCAGGAATCATAGGCATTAAGAGGTTTGAGGAGGGGGAAGTAGGCAGGGGCAGCAGCAGCAGAACGGTTTTAGCTAAAATGGGAAGATTGAGTGCTGTGGCAGAGAGTGGAATTTATCAGCATAGGGACCTATGATATGACCCTGCGTTACACACAGGCAAACAACTGCGCATGAGTACTAGATGCATCAAGTTGTGAACTTTACTGCAGTACTGGCAATGCTTTCTGTGAAAGAAAGGATATCTGAGGAGATACTGAAAGCTTTAAGAAAAGTGAGTGACCTTCAGAAGTAATCCTGTAAGTAATCATCTTTTCAGTCTAATTTCTTTATTCAGCAAAATATTCAGTAAAATAATAGAGAGATGGTTTGGAAAATCGCAGCAAAGCTCATAGGTGGTATGGCTGTAAGCAACAGCAATATTAAGTATACAGAGAAACCCCATGAGCAGGTTAATGAAAGTGCTTTTTGTATTGGGAGAGTGTTAAATTTGGAAGACAGGGCAGGTATAAAATGGGTTGTAGCAAAACATTGGTTATCCTTTATGAATAGATTTAGAGAAGTATTGCAAAGTAGACTGAAAACTGTGCTTGAGAGCTTGAAACAAGGCTCTTCTAAACTGATAGCTCATGTAGCTTCAAGAGAGTTGCCCTTTTCCTGACCTGGTAATATCTTTGGGGGATCTTCCTATCTCTGCCCAAGAGACAAAGGAAAACTTGGGACTTGGCTCTTTGGAAGATCCCTAGTGCTACCTGACTAACTTCCTCCTCTGTTCCACTCCTGGAAAAGCAACTCACCAAAGAGGTCACAAAGGCTATCTTCCCTAATATCCAAGTGTTGCTCTTCCAGGCCCATGGAACAAGAACTATGCTTTGCAGACTGATTCCACATGGGGATCTTGCATGTGAGACTTGTGAAAATGTTTTGATTTTCCTTCATAGTCTTGACCCCCAAGCCACAAATGTTCCATGCAAAGCATGGCTGGCTAAGGCCACAATCCTTGCTTGGTTTGCAGACAATGCATCTGGCACTCAGGTGGGGTTGATAACACTAATGAACACAGTGAACTAAAAAGAGTTATTTCCTTTCTCTCCCTGCCTGGACAGGAATATTTTTCAGTTGAACTTGTCTCTATAAATAATGCACCATTACACAGAAATTCTATCCATCATTTTAATTTGTTTCCTTTCACTTCTGCCCACACACGTTCCCCTCTCTGTGGACATTTGTGTTTGCTTCCTCTCTCTTCCCCCTTCAGAGTCTTCTGTGTAAAAGAGGAAAAAAAGGTTTAGCTGAAACCTGCTATTTTTTTTATATCTGCAAGCTGTCCAGATATGTTATTCTGTCCCTTTAGGACAGAATAAATCTTTGCAGTTAAAGTCCAAACCCATTGCAGCTGGATAAAGCTGTAAGCCCCTTACTGTGAAGGTGGTGCTTGGCAAAAGCCAAAAGTCACTTGGAGGTCCAAGCTCACATGAACAACCCAATGGGTAACTGCAAGAGGCTGCTGAAAGAAAAGGTTTATCTTCCTTAAGGCCCAGACTGGTTCTGGTGCCTACAGTAGTTCCTGGCCCCCTGCAATAAGAAACAAAAGGCCAGTTAGCTTTTTAATGCATAACAGCTTATTAATAACATGCCTGGAGTTTCATAGCAAACCAGTTTAGGAAGAATAACCTGCATGGCACTGCTCTGCCATTCAGGCAATGTAGAGAATTAGTCCAACTCTTCCATGAGCATCCCAAAAGACCTCGAGTGCCTGATTAAGAACCCCAGAACCTCAGCGGCTCATCTGTAAAATTAAAGTAATAATACAAAATACTTGTATTTCTGTCTTTAATGGCCATGGGGTGTTTCTTGGTGTGTGCTTATCCCATGCCTGGCACAACAGGCCTGTGAACACTGATGAATAATTTACAGAGAAACGTCCTAGTAAAAGGAGGTTGGGGTAGTGTGAAAGAATTTATGGTGGTTACAGAGCACTAGATAAGGCTTGATCAATGGAAATATAAATACCTTTCAGACAAGCCAGCTCAGTTCTGTCAGGGCAGAGGGAATGAATGCTAATGTTTGCTTGCATGGGCAGTCCCTAAAAGAACAAAGGTATTGCTACCAGTGCTGTCAGAAATTTGCTCACTTGAGTCTTAGTTGCCCTCCAAAGCCAGAAGGAATTTTTAAGTACCTCAGGATGTGTTGGTTTAACCCAAAGAAAATGTTGCAATGAGGTGAAACTTGTCATGGTTTAGGCTGAAGCACCACTGAAAACTTACTCATGTGGCAAGACGTGTTTGACCATCTTCACAAGGAAGTTCTCCTCCATCTGGGGAATAGTGGATCACTGAAACTGAGATGTACTGCAGTGAGGTATGAGCTTTGTAGCTTGCAGCAGAAAGAAGACACAGACATGCTGCTTGGTCAGTACAGCTTGAGGCATTGTATGTGGTCAGTGTCCATAAGAACTTCTTCACTAGGGGCTTCTGCTGATCTGGATGCTTCTGGCTTTCCAGCCCAGTTGAACTGAGACTCTCAAGCTACTCAGCTTCTCTCTAGCTTCCTGAGTAGATGGATAGCTCCAGGAGCCAAACACTTGTGAGAGAAGGTAGGATACCTGAGATATTTCTGCTTTCTTCAAAATACTGAACCTCTCATGGTTTTTACTCTGCTTCATCTTAATTAAGGAAGATTTACAAAAAGTGAAAAATAAAGCTTACAGTTCCCGTGGGGAGGGGGTTTAGAGGGAAACTGTCTTTTCTGGCTGTTTCTAACCTTACCCTGTACTCAGTCATTACCTCTTTATTTGTTTATGAACTTCTTGTTGTTAGGCACATGTAAAACAGTACCAGGCTAAAGCACCTCATTGTCTGCACCAGTGGGACAGTGGGAATGTTGTACATTTGCTTCATCCTGATGTCAGTGCTTGTGCCATGAGCAACTGGACCAGTCAAATACCACCTGTAGCTATGGAAGATGGGTCACCTTCTTGTAAGGGAACTGTTGGTCCCCTTGATGTGAAGCAAAGGAGGGGGCTGGGGGAGAGCACAAGGAAACAACCCCCTCATTAGCTGCCTTCCCATTGAAACCCCAGTGCAAAATCTCCTCTGTGTGCCTGACTGTTATTGGGGTTGGGAGTGTATGTGACATCCAACCCTGGGAGAAGTTGCTTAGCAACTGTGTCCTGCCCTCAGGCTGCCCGCAGCTGCCTGTGATGTTTTGCTTTGATGATAGAAATTCTTCCATCTTGTGTTCTGGGGGCTCTCTTTGTGCATCCCGCTGGGTATATGTTGTGTGCATAGATTTTCTATCGAACTTGTCTGATCTTACCAGCTTAGATGCCAAACTCACCTGCTCCTGCAGTTTGAATTCATCTTAGATAATTAAGAGTAAGGATTCCTTTTTCTAGCACCTGCTTTGCACAAGAAACTTGTATCAGTTGAGTGTAAGTGATTTTCAGGCCAGTTGGTTAAATTGGGAGGGTCTTCTCCCACTTTTTCATGTGCTTTTGGGTTGACTTTCTAATTAGAGGACTATGTGAGACAGTCTACATAAAATCAGGGTTTTGCAGAGTCAACTCAGACAGGTAAAGCAACCTTTAATAACTAGTTTAAATTACTCATGCTAACAGGCTCACACAATATGGAGTGATCAAGTTATTGCTGTGACCCCTGTTTCAGTGAACACACTTTACATGGTGGCTAGGCTGAGGACACAGAACAGTGGATGGTTTTGTAAACAACTGGGTGGAAGATACTGCAGTTGCGCTTCACTAGACCTGTAGTGCTGGTAATGCCATGCCTCAAACACTTGCCAGTTGAGCTGCTTGTTTCATTACTCCTCTGCATTGCAGTCTAAATGAGCTAGTTTGGCTTGAAGAGTTAAAATAGCAAGTCCCAAAGCTGGCAGAGTGGACTAGATAACAACCTCTGGTGGAAGGCAGCTCACAGAAGGATCTCCTTTCCTTGACTTGCTGCATAGAGCTGAAGATGCTGTGTGCAGTCTTAATCTTGTTTTGGGCCAGCTGCTGTGTTAATGTTACTCATTGAACTTCAGTGACTTGCATGCTTTGGAGGATGGTACCATATTCCTGTGGCATAAATCACTTCAGAGTGATCAGAACAGAATAACTCTGAGTGCTGAGTTGGCCAAGTCTGTGGACAGGCTTAGTTTTGGGTTTTTTTAGCTATCACCCTTGTGTGCTACCTCTGTGTCCTGGGTTTAGCAGTAGCAGCCAAGTTTTCTCCTTCTTAGTAGCTGGAGCAGCTGTGTTTTAACTTTCAGCCTGGGGACAGAGCTGATAACACTGATGTTTACTCTGACCAAGGACTTTCTGAGCCTCATGCTCTGCCAGGGAGGAGGGGAGGCCGGGAGGAAGCAGGGACAGGACACCTNAGGCCGGGAGAGGGACAGGACACCTCACTCAAACTGACCAAAGAGGTATTCCATACCACAGCACGTCATGGCCAGGATGTAACTGAGAGTTACCTGGAAGGGCTGGGGCACTGCAGAGTTGGACTTAGGTATTGGTCAGTGCTCAGTTGGGTGGGGTGTCGTGAGTTATCTGTTGGTGGTTGGTGAGATGCTGTATTCTTTTCCCTTGTTGTTTCCTTTATTGTTGTTATTATTGGTGGTGGCAGCAGCAGTGATTTGTGTTATACCTTAGTTACTAAACTGTTCTTATCTCAACCTGTGGGAGTTGTATTCTTTTGATTCTCCTCCCCATCCCTCCGGGAGCAGGGGGAAGGCAAGAAAGGGGGGGTTGAGTGAGTGAACGAGCTGCATGGCTGGGTTTAAACCACAACACTGCTGACAGCATTTTGAAGAGGTAGAAAGCAGAGGTGCTGAAGATCAGAGTGGCAAATGGAAATAGACAACTTTAGCTCTGTTTAGGTGAGGACTTGTTTGCTTCCTGTGGTGCTTTCTCAAGATGTCACTGTCAGACACTCCACAGGAAGAATTTCCTTCGTTTCTCCTGTCTCTGGGGAACTGTTTGATAGGCACCATGGATTTGCTTGCAAGCACTTTAAATAATTTCCAGACCTTTACATCCCAGAGGGGGTCTAATTCCAAGCTGAAGCTGCTCAGTGGTTCAGGTCAGGCTGTCTCCATGGGTTTATGTGATGAATAGATTCACCCTACAGGGCAGGGGATGTCACAAATACCTTAAAAGGGTAGTGTTGTTATTTGTAAACAGGGGATGCCTCAAGTACCTCGGAGGGTAGCATTGTTGTTTGTAAACGTATGTTAAGATAGCTTGCCTGCATTAGGTTATTACCATAATCATTACTTTAACTGTTATTCTGCAGGTTTTGCCTAACAGTTCTCATTTATGCCTCTTGAGGCCATTTCTGCTTCAAGAAATCAGGAGATAAGAGAAAAAGAGAGTGAGTGTCTTGTCCTGGTGCATCCAATAGGTTTGTGGCAGTACCCAGAGCAGCTCTCATCCAGGATCAACAAGCCCCTGGGGCACGCTGCTCTTCTAATGAGACTTTCCTCTAAAGAGATGAAAATTGTTGAGCTCGTAGCACTTTTGAATCATGACTCTTTTCCTTTCAGTTATTTGGAGTATGACTGCATGTTTTCTTGTTTTATGTATGGACAGTGTCTGATTTCACTCCAGAATTCCTCTCGTTCCTCCTGCTTTCAGTGGGAAAGGTAATGATATGGATAAAAAAGCAGTGTGCAGAGAGCTTGTATTGCAAGAAGCACAAGAGACTTGCGTATGGTGGAGAGGAAGAGTTAGGAAGCTTCTGAGTAAGAAAGGCACTGTGGAAAGCATGCTGGTTCTCTTCTATCACTACTTTAAATGCTTATTTCCCTCATAAAGGGACTGCCGTCACAGAGAGAGGTCCAAGTCCAGTCCTACATACACTATGGAGTAACTCTGCATGGTACACATGCTATTGTAGTGTCTAAGAGCAGTCATATATAAACAATAACAACAAAAGCTCTCTTCAAAACTAATCAATAGTAATTGGAAATATCAATACTACTAGGCCACAAAAACCAGACAGTGGTCTTCAGTCTTGGCAATGCAAGTTAGTGAAAGGGGGGAAAAAGAATGGGTGAAGCTTGAAGGATGTGGAAAAAAGAGTGGCAGACAGGGATTGGAATTGCAAGAGGAGGAAGGGTCTTACATAAAGAAAGTCAGTTTGTAGGAAGAGGCAAATTCTTTTGTTAGACTTAGTGATATAGTAGGAGGAGAGGGAAATGTAAGGGTTTTGGCACACCAGCAAAAAAAAACTGCTGTGGTGTCTGCTGGAGACCACAGGAGAAGGTGGCTAACACAGCATCTTGACTTTCTAAACTCCGGGCCCTGTTCAGACTTTTCAGGCTTGTCCAATGTTGATTCTCATCAGTGACTGTTTAGCTACTAAGGAGGAGAAAAATAACTGTTACAGCTGAACCCAGGACAGGCTTAGAACAGGACATAATCTCATTTGCCATGTTATGCAACGGGAAACATCTCTCTGATGCTGTGGGCAATCCCCAAATGTCAGGAACTGCCCTGTGCAGATCCATGGTGGTGAGAGGGCTAGAATGTACCCGGCTATAGGGCAGGAGTGGAGGTAGGTCATTTGCTGGAGAGACTTAGGCCATTACAATTCACTGATTTCGTACTGAAGCCTCTTGTGGGATAGGACCTCTGAACACCAGCAACCCTACTCCTTATGGCCTCACTTTTCAGCTTTAAATATTTCCAGGCTGTAGAGATGAAGCTATTAAGTTTGTCCAGATGGTGTAACCACACTGGGGACTTGAAAGCAAAGGGACCTGAAAGCTGTGCAGCAGATATGGGAAGAGTCTGGCATAAGCATGAGTAAGTAGCTAGAGCACAGAGCTCGTTTTTATTCCTTGCAGCAGGCTCCATGTTAACCACAGCTACTCAGCTGTCTGAATGTGTATGTAAAGCAGTATTATAAATCTGTAGTGCTACATGTGCATTTTTATTCCTATTACACTATATACATATTTTATTATGTTTATCATTAATATTCAGTGCAGGGCATTAGCAGAAGTCAGAAGCAGTCAGTTCTGCTATGGTTCCTCCAATGAGCTCTCAAAAAGAGCTTTCAAAAGCTGAGACCTCTTCATTTCTGCTTTACCTCGTATGAGTTTCCTTTAATGCTCTTGAGAATGTGCTGCATAGCCTCATACCTCCCCATCCCATTAGCTTTAGATAAAGTCAGGAGCAAATGCACAACCTTTTGGCATAAACCCAGCCTTTGCCTAGCTGGATGAAAAGTGACTAGGATTATAATTAGTGTTGGTTTGGGTCTTTTGGTTGCAAAACTGGAAGTTGGTCCCTTCAGTTTTTTCCTTTTAATAATAATTAATTATTAATCACCCCAAGAGAGGAGAGAAAGGAGAATTACTGGTACTGTGCAGAACAGACATGATGGGAAGAGGTAGAAAATAGTCTGATAGGATATTGAGACTCTGGAGTCTGATTTGAGGCAATACTTAACTCGTTAATTATTGCATTTTAAACAGGCTCTGAAACCCACTGGAGAAAGTATTTCTCCCCCTCCTTTGCCTGCCATGAGCAGGCACATGCTGGAGATCTTTATTTGCTCCCCTTTCCAACCTCAGCATAGCTCCAAGGCAGCTGTACGCTACAACAGTGTTCTGGTTAATGAGACAAGCAAAAAGTCTTCAGTGTCCTACAGTGCTTCAGAGAAGTCTGAGTTGTCCTGCAAGTCATCACAGCAGAACTTTGCCATGGTTGAGACTGCAAAGCTCCCCCAGGGCTTTGATTCTTCCTTGCCAAAGGAAGGGATAAGCACAAAGGCAGGGTCTAGGTAAATGGGATCCCTTTGGAGAAGAAGGTTTTTAAACACAAAACCAAATCAAATTACAGACAAAAGAAAACCCCACCAACAGAAAAACCAAACCACAACCAACCCCACCAAAATGACACCCCCTTCCCCCTCCCACCCCCCAACCACAGTGAGTTTAAAGTGCCCAGAAAGTTAAGGGAAGGTGTCAGTCTCACTCAGAGTTCATACTTGCCTGAGATAGCTGTGTTTGGTGCTGATATGAGATAGGTCTTGCCCAGACGAAATCGGTCTCTTGTAACGATCATACTGGTGCTTCAGTAACAGGCTGTCCATACCCTTTTAAAGTTTCTTATAAGATGAAACCCTCTCTTCTCCCCCTCCCCTTCCTTCCCCCTTTCTTTCAGTGACCTCCCAATGGTTTCTCAGTGCTATTGATCAAGGTGCTCTTCCTTAGGTGTTCTCTCTTTTACCTCCTGGTATGAATTGTGTCTCACCAGCTGCTGCTCTTTCACTGCTGTTTGAGCCCTCTTTCCTCTTCTCTCTGCCTTTCAAACAAGTCCCATCATTAGCACTGCTCCCCTTTCCCCTGCCAGTGCTAGCTGGAAGGCTGGTGTTGTCACTCCTGTGTGAGCCACACTCAACTCTCACATCCTTCAGTTTACCCTTTCATCTCTCTTGTTTGCCTGCCTGGACTCTACCCAATCTCAGCTCCACTGTAACTTCCCACCACTGTAGGCTTCATGTAAAGAGCTCTCTGTGCCTGTGTGAAATGCTCCTCTCTCTTGTGTGTAGGCAGCGTGGGTACTCATCACAGAAGCCAAGGCATTGATATTATGCTTCTTGGGCAAATGACTTGTTTCTCCACGTCTCTGTTTTTTAAGGTATAAAATAAAGGTGGATCTGCCTCTTTAAAACTTTGAGATCTGTGAATGAAAACTGACAAATAAGTGTGAGGGGCAATTGTCAATGTGCTGCTTCTAGTGCTACCTTTTACTGAGATCTCACATTTACATTAGTCATGATTTCCTTATAGGTATCTTCTGTCAGGTTCATGCTCCAGCATCTCTGACACAAACACACACACAAGCAGCTTCTGCCACATTCACTCCTTTGCTAAAATCAATCATCATTGACTCAACCCACTCTGACCTATTCACCATTATCCCTTATATTATTCTTCCCAAAGCCATGCTGGGCACAGCACCAGTGGTGAGGAATACTGCAATTTGAGGTGTTGAGGAGCAGTAATTCCCCAGTGAGGTGCCCAGATCTAAGCTGCTGTTCTGATTTTCCTGAGCTCTCTGCAAAGATCTGTGGCGTGTGTGATTATATAGGTTTCAATCAGTCACCTCCTCCTTTGTTGCTCCTTCCTCCCCTTTTCCCCTTACTGTCACACTTGACTCCAGGCACCTTCTGATTGCTCCTTCTCTCTCCACTCTCTATTATCAGTGCTTCCCAGCTCTGTCAGTGCACCTTCTTCTATTTCCCCTCTGGACCATTCCCACCTTGTTTTTCTCACCTCTCTACTGGAAATCTAAAGCCCTATCTATGTGCTGCGTGTGCAACACCATAGCTGGGTATGCAGACCTTCACCAGTTTCACTTTCCCCTGCAATTAGATGCCGGACTCTCTGTCAAGGATGCTACAAGGAAATAAATTGTTCTGTGTAGTTTTCCGTTACGCAAACTTGCTGCGCCAGGAGAGCCGTTTGGGTGCTTTCACATCATCTTCCCTTCGCCACTTGATGGTGCTCTTGGACACAGCAATTCTTCATCGTGCTGCAAGCACGGCCAGCATAGCCAGTCCCTCCACAACCGGCCACTCGCCCTCTGGGGCTTGATTATCTCTAAGCTAGTCCTAATACAAAACTAAACTGAAACCCACCTCTAAACAAGGGGCTAATTTTTTCAACATAGGAAGCAGCATCCTAAATTCTTACCTGTTAAGGTAATAGCCTGTGTGCTTCTTTTCCTATTCCCTTTTGACTGGCTTATTTTCTTCCTATTTAGTCAAACTCTTTTCTTCCATTTTCTTCCTTTTCCTTTCTCTTTTTGTCTCGCCTTTCAGGTTCTGTTCCCTTCATCTTGCTCTTCTCTCTCCTCTTCCCTCAATGAATCTCCCACATCTCTGGTGTCTTCCTGTTTCTATTAGCTTTTCTCTGCTTTCTCTTCCTCCTCCTTTCTGCTGTGGTCCTGCCTATACAGCTCACAATCTTAGGTGAAGAATCAAGCCCCGATAGGTTACAACAGAGTCTCAGTATAATTTTCTTCCTCCAGCCTCTGAAATTCTCAGATCTTGCCTCTCTCTGCTTCTGCTGCACTCTGTCACCTTGCATTAAAGAAACCTAAAGCAACTCCAAACTCATCCTCTTTTCTGCATCTTTCCTCCCATGACTGACTTTCTGGTTGTGTTGTTTGGAGGAAAGCATGCCATGTGAGTTAACAGAGGAGGCTCAGCATAGAGCACTTCAGAGAAATTCTTTGGGCATCTGCCAGAGACATGGAGAGAAACACTTGAACTGCTGTGAAAAAATTATCCTAGGAAGATTCAAGTCAATTCAGCTGCAGAGTTCATGTTATTGGCTATGTGCTTGCAGAAGTGGAGTACCATGTGGCTTTGGACAAGGCTGTTAGGGCTTGAGGATCACCAAATCCCTTATAGCTTGAGTTGAATTTCACTTTTTCACCCTAGGTTAACAGTTAAACTCTTCTATGAAATAATAGCAGGCTGTTGTCCAGGCCAGAGGCCTTACAAGCACTTTACCCACTCAGGAAAGACAACTTCAATAGGCACTGGGAAAAAAGAGAGGGTGTGTATGCATGTGAAAGAGGCTTCAACACAAGTATAGAGAAAGAAGGGAGTTGAAGCACAGCCTGTTTTCAGCACCTGATAGCCTGACCCAGAGAAAGAGCTTAGGGAGTTTGATTCTGTAAGCAAAGAAACTGTCTCTGGCTCATTTGATTTCACCTGTATGGAAGAAAACACAACTGTATGCATTCTTTACAAGTAAACAAGCTATCATAAAATAAAAACTTCTTTCCAGCTCCTGATTCCCATGGATTAACTCACCTCTGAATTTTGGTTAGTAGAATGGGGGGCAGGAAGGAAAACAATGCTATGAATTTTTTAACAAAGAATCAGAGCTCTACACGATGTGTTTTATCTGTGGATCTCAAAGCAGGATTGCTTTCTTTTCCTCATTTTATGGATATGAATACTGAGGGGACCCACTGAGGTGAGACCTTTTGACAAGCGACTTCTCATAACTCAGAAATGGAATTCTTAAATCCCTATCCCTGCCAATAGCTACATACCATGTTGCTAATGCACAAATAGCTGTCCAAGACTGCAGAGAGAGAAGGGTTATATGCAGGTTAAAGAAGAGGACTCTCAGCTTTCAGTCTGAGTGGTTTCAGTTACACCACTGTGCTATCTTGAACAAGTTCTTTGGATTCTGTTGTCATTTGTAGTAATGTAAATGGGAGTTCTGCCTTAAGTGTGAGCCCCTGGGTCAGCTCCCAAGGCCTTATGCGAAAGAACCCCCTTCCCTCCCCAGTGCCTAGAATTGGCATAAGTCTCCTGTGAGAAAGGACCTGTGCTGTAAAACACTATGAAGATCATGAAGTTGGTGGGCTAGACTTGCCATGTCCACAAGGCAACATTACAGTTCTCTAATCTGGTCCCTTGTGGTCAAAGCTAGTTTATTTTCTGTAGTAAAAGTTTCCAACCCATGGCTCTGAAATGCAAGAGACAGCCCTCTATACTGGAATATGGAGTCATGATTGAACCCATGTGAGTGAAATCAGAATCAGCCTTTCAGTACTTATGAAATTATTACAGTAATGTTGACTTAGTGGGGCATTGTGACAATTAGTGAAGGACTGTAATATATTTTGAAACCTGAAGATGACAGTGGGAGAACATAATGATCATTTTCCTCCTGTAGTTCTGTATGTGGATCTCGAAGTGTCCCATTAGCATTATTAAACTCCAGAGTTCTGTGCATTAAGTAATTCAATGAATCCATGGCCATAAGAGTAATTTTTGGTTGTCTCTACATTGTACATCATGGTGACTTCAATCTTTGTTGTAACATCAGTGATATAACTCAAGTCCTCGTGTTCCAAATGAACAGGCGCATTCCATTTATAAAAACCTCATAGAATCCCCTTCAGTTATAAGTGTGGGGACTACATATCTCATTTAGCAAATGCTGAGCCTAACTGATAGGCAGAATACAACAGTCTGCCACTGCAGCCAGGATGTCATAGCAATTTCCAGTGTCCACTAGTATCATCTCCCATGCAGCTTTGCAAGGGAGTGGGACTTGCCTTGCTTCAGAAGCAGCATGCATGGAAGAGAGAAGAGACTTCTTATTCCCTGGAACTGGGTCAAGGCTGTTTTGAGTTTGGCTTCTCTTAAAGAAACAAAGCAAAAACAGAGGTACCTTTCAAACATGACCTTTTGGGTTGTGCTTGCTCTTAGTGAGTTACAAAACATTCATGCGATTACCTCAGGAGGCCTGATTACCCTTCTGCTTCTCTCCTGTAAGAAAATAGACTGCTGGCTTCCATCCTCTGAACCGTATTGATGTTAGATGCTGTATTAAGACCATCTCCCTAATGTCCTACTTGGCAATCCATTCCAGTTAGAGTCTCCTCCTACCCTAACCCCCTGCTTCCCCTCAGTTTAGATCCAGATCTCTTTATTAGAGCTTCCCAACCTCTAAATTGGGGTTATGTTCAAAAGGCCACCATCAAATCATATCAACCCCCACACTGTGAGCACAGTGTAGGCTTTACCACCTGCTCTTGCCAGCCTAAATGGATTTCTCTCTCTCACATGCTATGAGGAGAACAATGGGATAAAGGTAAATTGAGGGGATGTTCCTTTTGTGCTGTTTTTCCCATGAACAGACACGTCTGTGTTCCAGTGCCATCAGGAAAAAGCTTTGAACTGGTTGGATCTGAGCTAGCAGCCATCATTTCTGTATGCCTTAGCAGGTAAGGAGGATATGTGGACTTCAATATACTGGTCTTACCACAGTTTATGATGCTAATATTTTAATAACCATGTCAGGGCATTAAGCAGAAGACCTTGCTTGGGTGACAATAGCAGCTCTTTGTTCTCAGAGCTGCTCCTCAAACTTCTCTGTAGAGTCACAGAAATGCTTAGTTCTGGGTCTGTTGCACTCCTGCTAGTCACAACTGCTCAGAATAATATGCCTGCATATATATAGAGACACACATGCATAAATAGCACATACAGCTTATAAAAAGGTGTGATTGTGTGATGAGAAAGTAGCTCTTTAGAGTTGCACAGTGAATACCAGCAGCTTCCAGCATGACTGAGGTTCCACTATGGGCCTCATAAATGTCTTTTCTTGATTTCAGGGAGTCATATACCTCCCTAGAACAGCAGTTGCACTGTGCAGCACTAGAGTAATGGGGGAAAGAAGGAATCTTCTGTCATTTTGCTGTATGCCTTTGCAAATGGTAAGCTAGGAATGGCAATGTTTGAGCTATGAGGTCTCATCTGGATCCATGAGATTTATCTTATACATGCTCAAAGCTGCCCTGGATGAGCAGGCAGTGTTGCTGCTTGTTTTGCTGCGATCACTGTTTGGCTCAGCACATCTCTTGCATCTCCCTGGGCTCAGGGAGATGCTCCCTGACAGTTCAGGACTCAGAGGGGCTTCAACTGAAGAGGCAAGCAGAAACAAAGCAATGCAAAATGGGTACGGACACCTAAAATATCAAGAGAGCCTGTATCTAATGCCAGATCTTCCACTAGTGGACTGTGTGGGCCCGAGCAAATCACTTCCTTTTGCTGTGCCTCAGTTTCCCTGTTAATTAAATGGAGATAATAATGCACTTCCCACAGGATCAATGTGGCGAGACATCAGTCAGTATCTTTACAGTGCAGTGATATCTGCAGATAAAAGGTGCTGTGGAAAAGCATTGTTAAAAGTCCACAGCGAAACCCCACAAAACCTCCTGAACTGAGCCCTCTTGTCAACCTGGATATTTTCACTGCCCCTTTGAAGATGAAACTCTGCCGCTTACACTACTTTGCTCCAATTCAGTAGGTTTTAAGAGGCCACAGGGGGACCTGTTAGAGTTAAAATGGATTGAAATTGTCTTTGAGCGTCTAGAATAATGAGTATTTCCCTTTCTTTACATTTTTGGATCCAGATGAGATGCCGTTCAGCTGCTGTCATTCTGCCAGCGTACACCTTTCTCTTGCATTGAAACCTGCACTCCTAGGGTCAGTCATTTGCAAGCAGATGAATGTGTGTTTTTGGAAGTACATTAAGCAAACGAAACTTAGGGAGGGAATTGTAATTACTTTTAAACTATGAGCTACATCTTATCCTCCCCATTATAAACCATTTTGAGTCTGCATTGCACAGGTGCTGGCTATTCCTGTTATCTGAATCAAGGTGATGATCTTCGTAGTGGCTGGGCACATTTCATGATTATTATTATTTCATATCTCAGCAGTGCCAAAAGGAGAGGAGAGAACATTAAGATGCTTGACTGAGGCCCGATTCCCAGGCCTGGCACAGGATTTCTGTGTGAACTTTGGCATGCTGCTATGTTGCCTGTCTTTCTGCTTCATTTTCCTCATCTCTGAAATGACACTTCCCTGCTTTATGGGGTCAGTGTGTTCACTGGCACAGGCTGGGTCTTACAAATGCTGTACAAAGGGAAAGGCTCTGATTCATTCCCAGCTGCATTAGGTACTGTACATGTATCCACAGGGTTGTGTGGCCCTGCCTTGAAGGGCTTGCAGGTGGAGGTGATTGTAACCTACCAAAGGTACATTGAAGAAGAGCGAAAGGCATCATATCTTTTTACATGGGAGGTGAGACTTTTAACTTTAAAGATCAAGAGGCACTATGATAGGAAGGAGAATGAAGCACTGCAAAAGGCTGCCTGGAGGCACCATGGGATATCTCTTTCCACATGGCTTGAAGGACAATTTCTATCTGAACTGCCACAGTTGTAAGGGATTCTGATCCTGGATGGGGGGAAATACTGGATATCTTCTTGAGTGCTTTTCAGGTCTACTTTTAGTGTCTGATGACCATGGGGGGCTCCCTCTAGAAGCAGAACTAATAAGACAGTGTTTTTTTCAATCACCTTTTTCATCTGTGGAATACTAAAATGTTTTAGGGGAAGGTATGAGATCCTTTAGGAACATGTTTGGCAGGATGCCTGGTAGCATAAGTAAACCTTCTGAATAAAGCTAACCTTTGGTAGGCCTTTGGAAACAGCCTGTGGTCTCTCCTCCATCTGCTGTGCTGTTACCTCATCTAAGCTGGCCCTACTTTGAGCAGCGTGTTGGACCAAATGACCTGTAGTGGTCCCTTCCATAGCAAATTATTGTGCGAGACTATGATTCACTTTGCTGCTGAGAAGTCTGAGCGCTGATGCAGATTCAGCCCTACCTCTTATATGCACAGAGAACCAAACCAAGAAGGTTATATCTATGCTCCAGAATAGTAGAAAGGCTGATTAGAAGGAACCTCAGGAGATCAAGTAACCCAGCTTTCCTGGGATCACCACCAATACTAGGTCATGTCAGCCCTAGCTTTATCAAGCTGAGTCCAAAACCAGAGATCCTATGATCTGATCTGTTCTGCAGGTTGGCTGCTGGAAGAAGGCTTGCCAAAAATCACTAAGTCACTATGTTTTTGAGGTTTAACATGAACAAAGTCCACTGCCTTCTCTTAGCCAAAAACCTTCCTTCCTGCAACTTCCCCCTGACTTCCCAGTTCAGATCTAAGCATTCTTAATTCATGCTGAATGGAGTCTTTGCCTTCTAGTCATAGCAGAAGCAGCCTATCTAAGACATCTAGGCTCTTGTCTCACTTGAGCTTGGAAAAGGCCAGGTTAGACAGAGCCTTGGGCATCATGGTCTAGTGTGATGTTACCCTGCTCATGGCAGGGGGTTGGAACTGGATGATCTTAAGTTCCTTTCCAACCCAAACCATTCTATGATTCTATGAAAATGACAAAAAAAATGTATGCTGCAGTTACCTGTGATGGTCTTGGTTTTTTCCTACTTGTCCCAATGTCCGCTTTCTGTATGAGCAGGCCAATGCCTGTTGCCCCTGGAGAATGCAGACACTGACATTTTCTGCCAGCCAAGTCTTCCCACTGCAGTCTCGTGGAACATGCCCTCATTGGCAGCAGGTTACAGGCTTCCACCTGTGAGCCGAGGGCTCATGGCAGATGGGTCTGAACAGCAAAGTTTGGTTTTGGATTCAATTTTGGAATCGAGTGCTTTGAGCCAGAGTCAAAAGCAGGATGTTTTTTATTGGATTTTTCCTTTTCTCTTCTGCTACACTTTCAGCTGAACCTGGGCTAATTTAGAGCCGAGCTCCCCATTGGGCAGATCTCTGAGTGGAATTTTGCAGGAAGCAACATAAATCTGGGGAAAAATCATTTCCAAACCAAATCAAAGTTGGATGTAACAGAGTAGCTCCCAGGTGAAGCTACTGAGAGCCTGGAGGAGATTCAGTGCAGACATACAGGAACAGGTGAAATACTAAGCTTGCCTTCATCACGTAGTTATCTTGAGTCTGTGCCTAAGATTAAGAAGGGCTAAAAAAACCTCACTATATTGTAAATTCAAGACTTGTGTGCATCCTTAAACTGTGAAATATGAGGTTTGTGCAGCTCCCTTCCATTCCTTCCAGTATCTGAGCATGCTTCCCTTTTCCTTGTTTCCCCTTTTTGCAAGGCACAGGAGAAAACAACACAGGCCAATTGTGCAAAATCTATTTCAAGTCAGTTCTTTGCTAAGTGCCTGGAGCTTGCCTTTTTTCCTCTAAGTAATTTATAAATAAAAATAAATTCACACCCTAATATTTGCTTGTGCTTGTATTCTATTGGCAGGGATGTGTGAAAATTGCCTGATGGTTGTGATCACCAGCAAAAGCAAAGTTACAGGGAGTAATTACGGATAGGATTATGGAACAGGAGAATAATTTGATCTACAAATTCGATCTAATGCTCTTGTGCAGGGACATATTTCTCTGGAAGAAGAGTTTGTAAAATAAAAGGGGAAAAAATGGTATGGTTGTGAGCTGGGGAAAAGCAATTATTCTCTCATAATATGGGAACACAGTGTGCCTGGCTCAGGAGAGGTATGAAATACAGGAGAAAGAAGGGGCTTCAAGGAGCCTTTATGCATCCCAGCAGGGTTAGCCAAGAAGGTTATTCAAGATGTGTGGGGAAGACACAAGCTCCTAAGCCCATGGGGTAAAACAGATGTGAAAGGAAGGACATAGAGCACAGTGTGTGAGAAAGTTGTGTTGACGTCTTAATAGTGAACGTGGAGAAGGTATAGGATGCATCAGGCCTGTTTGAGATCTCTGCTCTGTCCTCAAAACAGATCAGAGGGAGTAAGAAGTTGCCAGGGATATAAGGCAGGGGCATTTGGCTTTCTGCATCCCTCAAGGCTCCCTGCAGGTCTTTGAGAGAAATACAGAGGAGCAGAATTTCCTACTTTTGGTCTCTAAGCATCCCTCTGGAATACAGAAATGCTGCCTCTGACAAAATTTAGGGCCTCTAGTGCCCTCTTGAGATTGACCAAGGACCTCATGCTTTTCCCCACATACTGACTGTCATTCCCTTCCCTTTCTGTGTGCAACCCCATAGTCACAGCGAGGCTGGTCTATAGAGAAAGCATCTCCCATCATCTGCTCTTGTCTCAGTTTCACCCCTCATGCTTAAAAACAGTGATCTTGTGCTAGCTCTTGTCCCATGAAAATAGATGTGTACGAAAGACTGCAAAATGTGTAGTGTGAATGGCTGTTGTTATAACAAATGCATACCACTCCTTCACGACCTCCAGAACTGAGGTCTCAGAGGGCAGTAGCTGTCCTGATTCATATCTCTATGCTACAGGCACCTAGAGAAGTGCCTGTTCCCCATAGGCTCTCTATCAGGCTAATGGCAATACACAGCTCTGCCCACAGCTAACAAGATTTATATACAGGCTAATGACTACATGTTTTCACTTTAATCAACACATAAATCAGCCTTTTATTACTGGGGGGGAGGGGGTTAACTTCAATTTAATTTATAATTGAATTATGCTTCAGGCTGTAATTGTTGATATAATCCACATCTTGAATTCCATGTTCACTCTGTGCTTCACCCTAACCTTTAGTGGGGGGCCCAAGTAGAGCAGTGAATAAGTCAGTGCATAGTGCTGGGTTCAGCTCTTGCTCTGAGCATTAGAGAAGCTCGTCTGATGGCGTCAGGCTGATCTGTGTCTTTTCTACATGCTTCTTTCTCCATGTCCCATGCTAGGAAGGGAAAAGATCACAGAATCATTTACGTTGGAAAAAGACCTTTAAGATCATGAGCTTTCAAAAATCTAATTTGGTAGCTGAACATGCTAACCACCTTCTCCCTCATGCCTGAATTTTGTTCTCCTCATTATGTGTCACCATTCTGCGTGCTGAGCTTTGGCAGGAGATTGTGTGAGCTCTCCTGACCCTGTTCAATGCAAAAGAAGTTAGCTAAGCTGAAAATACTTATCAGCATAGAGCGCAATAATGCAGCAATAGGTGGACTCATAAGACTTTGCCTGTGCAAAGTTCAGGTTGCTCCGAGGCCTGTGGATGTCTACCACCTCCTGAAGTCCATGGGAGCTGGACTTCAGTTATAACTAACGGAATCTCAAAGGCAATGCTCCCTTTAGAGTATGTAAGGGCAGTGATGTTTCTGAATACACTGTTTTGTTGAGGCACCTTGGTGTTAGACATAAGTAGCTAAAGTGTTGGAATATCATTTTTCTGTATGAGGCATTGAATGATACTTGAGCATCACATTAGTGAAAATGTGTTAAGTAATGAGGCTTTCGGAATATTTTTTACTGGTAGAAATATAGATGAGGCCAGATCTCAGAGTGGCAGTGATTTAGCATTCTTAGCAAGAGCTGCAGAGCTGATGCAAGAAGCCCTGGGCTGTGAGAGCTGGGGGACTGCAAGGCAAGAGCAATTGTGGGGAACTCAGGTCTTGTGTAACCTCATGGAGTTCAACAAGGCCAAGTGCAAGGTCCTGCACCTAGCCTTCAAGCAACCCCAAACACAAATACAGGTTAAGCAGAGAATGGATTGAGAGCAGCCCTAAGAAGGACTTGGTATTGTCTGATCAGAAGCTCAACGTGAGAGAGCAGTGTGCTCTCACAGCCCAGGAACCAACCATATACTGGGATGCATCAGAAGGAGCATGACCAGTAGGTTGAGGGGAGGGGATTCTGTTCCTCCACTCTGTTCTCATGAGACCTCACCTGCAATACTGCATCCAGCCCTGGGGCAACAACACAAGAAGGACTAGTTGTGGTTGCCCCATCCCTAGCAGTGTTCAAGGCCAGGTTGGATGGGCCTTGAAGCAGCCTGGTCTAGTGGAAGGTGTCCCTCCTTGTGGCAGGGGGGTTGGAATTAGATGAGTTTAAAGGTCCCTTCCAACTCAAACCATTCTGTGATTCTATGAAATAATGGATGTCTTGAATGCTTCCTAAAGGGCAGTTCCTTTCCAGTTCTGAGCCATGAGTAAATTTTACCCAGATGTTGTAAGGGGCCTCAAAGTACCATTCTTCAAAGGACCTTGTATTTTTTTACTGTACTCAGAGCCATCCTTTCTCATCAGTGGGACAATGGGCAGTGGCTGCCTGACAGAGCTGGGATTGGCACAGGACTCCCTGTTGAGTGTACCTTGGTATAATAGCCTTGCAGACTGTGGTAGAAATCAGTTGAGGAGTATTTATAGCATATTTCTGTTCTTTGGGTGAAACCAGCAAATGTGAATACTCTTTAACTGTCTTAGTCTGTAAATTTATACAAAGGAAAATATAAAGTGGAATCAAAGGGAATGACAGACTCCCTGGGAAGTCTCCTAGCCAGGAGATCACTTCCCTTGCTCCCTGCAAATGATTACTTCATGGAGTACATTGAAGTCTGATCAAGAGTTCTTGGCTGATACAAACTGATGCTGGCTACAAATGCTGTATGAATGTCTGACAAAAGAAGTGAACAGAAACTGCCCTAAGTATAGCCCCTGGCTGTATATATGTGATGTTGGCTGCTCAATCCTTCTGGGCTACCAGCACAGATACAAAGACCTATCTGCACTGAGCTGGCTGGTCAGCTGCTCTGGGGGGGCTGAAATGCACTCAGCATCCTGATGCATGGTTAGGAGGGATGGTTTTGGCAGTGTACATCTCCTGGTGACATATCCACATTCCCCAAAATAGGACAAATTCCACTCTCTTCAAGGTCCCACAGTTCGTTTCAAGACCCAGATGGTGAGGATCCATGGGCTTGGAAAAATCTCCTGTCATAAGAAAATATGAGGAATTATTTCAACCGAGCATTGTCCCAACCTTGGGACCTGCCTGGAATTCCCTGGGAGTGCCTGTGGGGGAGTAGTTAGTGGTGGTTTTTTTTCCTCACTAGTTACTTTCCTGCACTCCCTTATAAATACTCCTAGTGCACATTAATGCACAATAGTTTATTCCACTCTCAAACCTGCCTCACCTAAAGGCACTTGTGTTTTCTGGCAGGGTATCCATTAGGATATGAATGAAGGGTAGTTAGTGTGCTATAAAAAATCACACCCTTGCTTATTGCACACTAACTTCACTTTATACGCAGAATATTCCAGAATGAAGAGTGTTTTCACTTTAATCAATGCACAAACTGCCATTTTATTATTATGGTTTATTTTTTCCTGATGTGATTTATGATTGAATTATGCTCTAGACTGGAGCATAAAAAATACTTTTATTCCAGTATAACTACTCCCCTTTGGAAGCAGAGTCATTATAATGGAATAAAGTCCATTTTATTCTAGAACAATGTAGTGCTCTCTACCGCCAGCAAAGGCCTGAACATTGTAATTTATAAAGACGGAAAAGTAAGGGTGAGAACAGGGGGGAAATTACAGCAAGGATAGTTAACTGATAAAGGTCTTGAGAATACCGTGCATGTGAGGACAGAATATAGCCCATAGTGCAGAACACTAAACATCCACAAACTAAATAAAAATAGTAAAAATGCCTCCTGCCTTCCCCTCATACATCTTACGACGTGGTAGAAGGGGTTGCAGGGAAAGGATTGATGTGTCTTGCTGGGAAGTGAATTATTCAAACTCCTGCCTGCAGGGAGCTTCTACAGTTATGAATCCTGGTCTTCTCTGTGGTGTTGCCAAGGCAAAGGTAGCCTCTGGTTCTCCATAGGAAAAGGGCACCCTTGGTGCTGTGGTCCCCTTACATGACAAAGGCCAGGTCCTTGTTGTCCAGGTCACTATACCAACTTCAGCTGCCTGCACCATAGGCACCCTGAGGCTAAGGACTAACTGTGCTGCTGCTCGGGGCTGACTGGTACAGGCATATGGGCAATGTATACATGAAGCATAAATGTGCAAGAGGTCTCCTGAGCAGTCACAGATTCTACGCTCCTCTCTGTAGGATCTGCTTTGGTCAATGTGTTTGGTGTTTATAATGGCAATCCCTCCTCCAGAGCTACCAAGATACAACCAGGTCCAAGTATCATGCTGAAGTCACTAGCAAACTACAGCTTTAATGGACCTAAACATGTGCTTTTTACCCCTTAAAGCAGTGAAGGGTTACTTTAACCACAGGGCAGTTGCAGTTAGCTAAATTCAGCTATGAAAGGAACTGTCATCACCTTCAATGTGCATGTGGGTTAGTAACGGGCCAAAATGTCACATCAGTCACACCATTGCTTTTGCACTTCCTGGATAAGGACTTGGTGAGTTTTTAGGATGCAGTGATAGGAGTGAGGTGGATTTATCTCTCTTGTCAGTAATTCCCCATGTGGCAATCAATTGGATCTTGCTGAGGTCCAGGACCTGTCTTTCAGAGATTTCATGTGATGGAAAGGAGTGAGAATGCTTTTTCTCCCTTATACTGTGAGGGATGGTATCCTTATCTCATACCCATTACCTATACCCACTCCAGAATCAGAGTGCATGAGACCACACTGATCCCAGACACAAGACTCTGCTGTGCTGCTTGATGCTTGGAGAGAGGACAGAGCAGGGAAAGGCAGCCTGCCTTTCTACTATCCCATTTAGAAATATAGCTGGTCCAGGGGTGGGCTGGGACAGGAGACCAGGCAGTCAGAATTGTGTAGAGGACTATACCATGATGCTGTACCATGACAGTACTTCACATTTCTGGTAAACTCTGGTGTATGGTTCAAGCAGACTTGCTGGTGCGGTGTGAGCATTTCTTCTGTAACCACTGCATGCACAGCTTGAAGAACAGCCTGGTCAGATTGCAGTGCCAAGACATCCCATCCCATCTCACAGCACCAGGGAGGGCTGTCCTCAAGCTGACTGTGTGGCTCCCTTGCTGACCCCACACATCTTTCAGAGGTGTGGAAAAGTCTGTCAAGATCATGCATATCCTGTCCTGGTGTTGCTGCTAACACTGACACTAAGACAGGAAGATCATCTGACAACTACCTGACTTGTTTCAGCTCAGCTTTTATTTCCAGTTGCAGGCATCCTGCACAGGCAGCATATGTGCAGAGTGATAAGGGCCTTTAAAGGAACCCTAGAGAGATATGGACTGGTGTTCACGGTGGCTGTATAACTAGAGGTGGGCACAAGGGTGGCAAAGGGAATTTATGTGATATGTCAGCTAGATACAATATCCTTCAAAATATATTGTCTGTTTCCTGAGCAGGGGTTAGTGTGAGTCATAAAACTCTTGGCTACACATAAGGAAAATAAGTATTAAAAGATTTAGGTATAAATTTTGGCTGGATCAAATAAATCCTGCTGCTTCTGATAGGTAGGCTCTGCTGTGTTTAGGGAAGAGGAGTCTGTGGGATGAGGCCTTAACAGACCTTTCTTTGTACTGTGAGTATATTAAATGCCATGACTCCAGCAGTGACCTGCTCCTCAGGCTGGGGGAGGCTGAGCATCCCAGAGGTGGCAGCATCTGGCAGAGCTGTTTATGAGCCACCTGCACATCCTTCATATGACCTTGCAGGATGGGCAGACAGTGCCATTCTTGGATTAAGTCTCCTACCCTGGAACGTGTGATGGTTTTGGGAAGCCAGCAAGGTTCCTGCCTGGCTGCAGGCACTGCTTCAGCTACTTGAGTCCAAGTGGGGAAGGCTCTGCCAGTTTTGCCTGCTTTTGAGCACTCCTTTTTGGCTATTGTTGCTCCTATTTTCTTTACACATTTATTAGCTTTACCCAGGCCCATTAAATGGCTATTAGGCTGCCCATTAGCAGATGCTGTTGAGGGTTTCACACAGAGGGCTCGGCATGGGCTCCTTCTTTGTAAAAGCAAGGAGAGAGAGGTGGGTTAAGAATCTTGGACCACAGCTGCAGTGTCAAAGGAAAGGGGTAAGGAGAAAAGACACTTCCACTACCAACTGCCCTTCACACAAGAGGGAGAAGGCTCTTGGAAGATACATGTGTGAGGTAAGGTAATTGGAAATAAGGCTGAACTAAACCCAGGATTTAAACTAAGCCTGGGTCAGGGCTGTTTGCTCACACAGCAGTGGAAGGACCAAAGTCGCTCACATAATGGCTGCTATCAGGTTTTCTGCCTCACTTTGGCAATATTTGTAAGTTATAATGGCAATATTTATAAGTTATAATGGCAAAATTATAATAGCATCACCTCAGAAATGCAATTTAAAAGAATATGAACCAGAATAACTGTTTGTGGCTTGGGGAGCTCCTGGAGAAACCACAAGATGCATCTAAAAGCTGATACTCCAGAACACAGGCTCTGCCTACCCGCCAGGCAACTGGCTCAACATATGCAGGGCTGTGCTGGGCTCTTTGCAACACTGGGACTAATCCAAGGCCGAGGCTGGCATTGGGACAGCTTTCGTCATGAGCACAAATCATGCAATTATCCCAGCCTCCATACTTCAGCTCAGTTGGAACCAATTGGGTCCTCCCTGTGGGTGTCCTTGAAGGCAGAGCAAACACTCCTTCTTCACAGCCCATTGCAAGGCAAAGATCTCCATTGCCTAAGGTCAGAGATGCAGGTTTAGATGGGCTTATGAGGGGATAGCAGCAGTGTCCACAAGCAGGAGAGTAACAATAATGCTTCCACATTGTAAAAGCCATAGTCCTGCACAAACACTCATGTGTGACTGAGAAGATACCGAGTGGTGTTATATGAAGAAGCTCTTGCCAATATCCCTGATCCTACCCTGCAGCATCCTCTCCAGTTCCAGTTATCTTTCCCTAATACGCATATGTGCACACACACACGCAGAGTATTGCCAAGGCACCCTCTGTCCTGACCCTCTTTTCTGGCAGCTCTAATGGTTCTGGGTATCCCCGAAGTCTGAACAGAGTCAGGCAATCATGCTGAATTGTGTTTAGCAGAGCCAGGTTATTGTGATGCTGAAAAATGAGGACAAGATTGAGGCCATCAAGCTCATTTTTATTGTTCGTTGGAACTCCAGATGTGAAAGCTAATGGATTTGGATTGGTTGCTAGCAGCAAAGCCTCATCAAAAATCTTTTTTTTTCCCTAAGGGCATTCAGTGCAATTCACTGATTGATTGGAGGCTTCAGACAGTTTGAATGTGGATCTGTGTTTGGGCTAGATCAGGAGCTCATGAGGAAATCCAGCCTGCTGCCTTCAGGCTGGTGCAGAAACACTGCAACCTCAATCCCAGCAGTCTGGGAAGCTCTCAATGAAGATGAGAGATGGTTCTGCAGGCTTGCTTTGTTACCTTGCTGGGTTTAGGCAATGTGGAGAAGAGGCAGAAAGACAAATCTCGGGACTAGCCAAAAGGGTTTTCCCAACAGAAGCTTTTCTTATGAGACAAAGGTACAGAAATGGTCTCATACAGGGGGACAGTATAGCCTTTAGGGAGAGGAGTGTAGGAAAATGCAGAGAAGTGTCCCCTGCTGGGAAGGTGGAGTTGGCTCTGAGGAGGAGATGCTGAGGTGCCTTGAAGATGCTGAGGGCTATGCACAGGAGACATAAAGATTTAGGTAGGTCAGATGGACCAGAAGTAGGTATCAAGATGGATTCTGTCTGAGATGAGAAGGGTTTGTGGGAAGTCACAAAGGACCTCGCTGGGACTCAGGAGAAACATATGCTGTTTCTGATGACACTTTTACAACTCATGCTAGGAGTCCTTCATTCTCCATCAGGAAGCCAGATGAGTTACAGATCTGCATGTGCCTGTCAGGTGCCTGCTGCTGCCATGCCAGCTTGTCTTCTGTTGGTATTTATTTGGGTAGTTTGCTTCTTTGTCTGCCACACAAGTAGTTAATCACATGGAGAACCTAATTAGCTGGTAACAAACCCAGGTGCCTTACTTCTCTCAGTGTAATAGGACATCTGCCACTGCTCCAAGAGCACTTTACAATGACTGACTAACAATGGCTGTAATGTATGGTCATGAAGAGGGAACAGCTTCCTTTACTGCCTCAGCTAGGACTCCTGAATTCCCACTCACTTCTTCCTGTGCTGAAAAGGATGTGAGTGCCTAGTTCCCAGGCTTTTCCTAGTCCTGAATGGTGCAGATATGAGAGGTGAGCTACTGGGAAGCACAGGGTCTCTCATGGGACAGGACCGGTGATCACTGGCTCAGAAGCCTTACCTTGTCAAAATGCTTCGGACACATTTGTTCCAACAGAGTGAACTTAGGTTGTCTGAGTTTACCTTTGATCATGTCTTAACAGCCCCAGAATCAGATTTACTGCATAGTCCAACCATACCCTATGTCACCTAATTTTGGCCTGCTGCTTGTGTAGGACTGCTGGATGCTGGTTGTTGTGGTCAAATCTTGCTATATGTACTGTGTTCTCAGTAAGATGGAGCAAATCGTTCACAGCTAATAATCTGGCAAATGCATTTCACTTCTCCCTCTGTCTGAGGAAGGAAACTGTAATATTCTCAAAGCAGTACCTTCAGCCTTTATCTCCAAAAGCATTAGTTCTCCAGCTTCTGTTTAATTCAAGCCGTGTCACTGTGTTGTGGCTGGGTGACAGTCACGTTAGGTTGCCTTTGCCCCTACATTCCTTGTCCCTCTGCACTCAACTGGAGAAGCACGAGTCTGGCTTCCAGAGGGAAAACACCCAACACTTCAATTTTGCATTTGTCTTTCCATACATTAAGGTAGCCTTCGTGTCCCCAGAGCAGTGCTGGGAGCTGAACCTTCCCTTGTGTGGTCACAAGAGGCCCCAGTAAATAACCAAGGCTAGTGGCTGAGAAGGCGACATCAATTCCAATTGTGTGGCATTACACCATGACAAGGTGTAAGATGTTTCTTCCTGACCCAAGCTGCTGATCAACAAAAGCCTTGAAGCATGAGGATTAATAAGTCAACCAACATCTATCTTAACTACCATAATTGAGAAAGCTGTTTCTATTCGTACTACTGTCTACTTCCATCTTTTCTGGAATGAGCTGAACCATATCACTCTAAGTGAACAGGATACAAATCCATTTAGCAAATCCATAGCTCCTTCCCTAACCACATGCAAATACTTTATCTTGCTGACAAAAGTGCTGTGGAAGGAGAAGTACAATGGGGTGCACTCTGTGTGTGTACCACCCCCAGGCAAGGAAGGAATTCTGCAGCATGCTTCAATGAGATGTTTGAAATCCCTCTTGTTTAAATTGTCCCAAATTTGTTGGTGCTTAATCAAAGTTAAGCCACATTCTAGGCTTTTCTCCTTGCTTTTCAGCAACTAAGGAAATTTCACGCTCATGAAGCTCAGTGACTAATAGCAGTTAATAGTGTAGCAGCAGATGGCATACGAGCTCTCTTAGCTTCTACGCTGGCTGCTCCAATGCCCCCCACAAAGCAGTCCTGCTGTTTCCATCCAGAGCCCCACATCCAGCTCTTCCCTGCCTTGCTGTCCCCCAGTATGTCCTAGCCCAGGGCTCCTCATGCCATCGCTGCCAGTGCCCCTTGGGGCTTCCCAGACCAGCTCTGCCACTGCCCCCTTTCTGCCTTGCAGCACCCCTTGCTAATCTCCCTTTGTTTTGCTTGGCTCGCTTACTACTTGCCAAGACACTTCAGTGTACAGTGTGATTATACTGGAGACACTGGCAAAGGCCCTTCATCAGCTATTCTGGCTTTGTGACTACAGAACCAGCAAATGATAAGGTCTCTCCTATTTCATAAACATAAATGTCACAGGTTTTATTCTGCAGCTCTTCTGAACTCCGCATTACTTTGAAACCAATGGGAGCTCTGTGCGCAAAGCAGCTCCCGAATAATCGCAGACTGTCAGCTCTATAATGTCATAAAATATTCCATGTGTGCAAATATTTGGATTATTATTTACTGGGTGTCAACAAAGTGTAAATATCAACCTGCCCCAGAGATGCATTGTAACTTTCCAGGGTGGGAGTATGGGGGGAAGAGCACTGCATGATCATAAAATAGCCACATGCCTGATACCAGAGCTGAATGCTTCTGATAATACCTGCAGCTTTTCAAGTCCTTTCCATCAAAGGATTTAAAAAGTGTTCATGAATTAAGGCTGACATTTTCATTTAGAGGTGGAGGCGGTGCAGCTCTAATTTGAGGCAGTCTGGATGTGATTTCCAGAAAAGCTGCTCTCCATAGTTTCCATTCAAAATTGGAAGTCTTTGGCAATATTAACTCCCGGAGCAACTTCCTCGAAACCTGTAGGGACTTGTGCCCTAACCACTTTGCTATTACTCCTCTTCCATTGACCAGTGCTATTTAACCACATCTTTCCAGAAGGTTATAAAAGGCCACTGAGGTTTTGGCTGTGTATTTCTTGATGGAGTTGGAGGGTGAAGCCACCTGAAACTCTAGGTTCTGCTTCCTGCAACTAGTATTTGCCCTGTGTTTGCTAAGCTTTGTCTCAGAGTTTGAAAACTCACGACATTGCTAGAGAAGGTGATTTACAAGTCAGTGACAGATGCAGTTGGGCAACCCAGTTGTCTTGGCTCACAGACTTGGACTCCCATCCCAGAGCCTTCTTTCATGGCAGGTGACGCTTGTTGATCCGTGAGATTAGTTTTTCACTTCTTATTCTTGATGCGAGACAATGAGATGTGAATATGAAAGCAAATATCAGCTATGCTGAGGAGAATTTGACCTTTCTATTCTGATCAGTTGCAAGCTGATTTTGAGATTGCTCTCTTTCTCTTTTAAACTTCTGGCACTTTCTGTGTCGAGAAGGAAATATTTTATTAGAAAGATTAGTGCCTTGGATGCCTTGTGGCATCCTCCAGCCAGCAACAAAGCACACCATAAATTAAAAATGGAGAGGACCAGCCCCCCAGGGAACAAAGAAATGGAACCAGTGGGAATTTTTCTACTTAACTTCTTCAGGGTCTGCATGCTTTTTCAGTGTTTGGACTGTTACTGATTCTTATAGCTTTATGTCTTCAGGCCCTGCTGTCTGTCATGTGTAATGCACATCATACTCTGTTGGTGAGCAAATGGCTTCAGTTAATGTTGGAAGCTCCCACAGACTCTTAGCATCACAAGACTCAGAACCACTTAGCTGAAAGTCCAGGAGTTTCAATGGTGAGAGGAAGATCCCTGATGTATCTGCCCTGGAAGGTTGGGGATATAACAGCTTCCAGCTATTATTCAGAGCTTATGCAGCAGATCTTGTGTGTACTCCTTGCCTGTTTCAGTGCAAAGTCAGGATTTGGAGCAGGGAGACACCGATGACCAGTTCCCATGTCCCAGCTGAGGGAACTGTATCCTCTAATGAAAAGGAATAACAGCACTAAACCTGGTAACTTAACCTCTCCACTATACTTCATAGTGAATATTCATACCTTCAGTGCCACTTTATGTTCTCTTAATACTAGCCCAAAACTAAACCCATCACTGTCAGCTCATGGTGTAGGGTAACAAAAGAATGCAATTAATGGAGGGATAAACTGAAAGTTTGTTGTAGCCCTATGCATTTGCTGAGACTTGATGGCTTAGTGAGTAAAGAGGTGAAAAACAATTCAATGCAGCTTGGAATTTGCCCAGCCAAACAGACAGAAGTCCTGAGAAGGCAGATAACGGCACTGGGAGGTACCAAAGGAAGAGATTACCAGGACTAGCTTTACTACCTCTCTTGCATGGTAAGTTTCCCCCTATTCCATCTTGTTTCATGGAGATGGGAAAAGGATTATCAGTGTGTATGAAATGTGCAGCATTACAAATTTTGGATTTTGGTGGAGACTGAAAAGTAATGTTATAATTTAAGTAGTCATAATAATAATAATTAGCATTATTATTCTGAGTAAAGAATAATTTTTCTCAGCAGGGGACATTAGCCACCCTGTACTCAATCTCTCTTAAGGGATTCCAGGAAATTGCCTCAAATTCCTTCACTCTTGCTTCCACTTTTGTATTGAACACTGCTCAAGAAGTATATGATTGCAACCATACCTGTATTTTTAACCTTCAGAGATAGATGACACACCATATTCAGAGGTAGATGTAAAGTAGTCTTTCCCTTCATGTATCATTTCTCTGCCTGCCCTCCTGGGCATGCTTTACAGGTGGTCCAGCCCTTTCATTACTGTTTCTATCCACACAGGTTTGTTGTGGCTGGTAGATGGCCCTCCTTTTTCCATCCAAGCTTTCATGGTAATGTTCTTATACAGGTTAAAGCACAGTGACACTACCAGTTTAAATGTCCACATGGCCCTGCCTATAGGCTCTCTTGGGAATGTTTTGCTATGAAATCTGTGAAAAAAGCAGCATCTGACTGTGTCTTCCTTGGGGCTGTAGCCAGGCGGCATCAGAGATCTAGAGCAAATCTTCATTGCACACAGGCTATAGCCAGCCTAAAACCTAAGAGTGAAGCAAACACAAGGGAAAAAGAGATATGTCCTAGGCAAGAGTTTATGTGTGCTCTTTGAGAGCTGGTATCAAGTCTACAAACTTAAAGCCTGTTATCCACTGGGAACATCACTAGGTATGTTGTTGTGACTTAATCCAGGTATTTGAGAAAGCCATGAAAGAAAGTGATGCCATTATTTTTGAGCCACAGCTAATCTGTCAATAAAACAGAGGTTGTAGAGGAAAATTCCCTTCAAGGAACAACAAGGATCATCATTGAGGCACAACTAAAGACCTTAAATGGAACAACTTGAAACACAACTTCTTAAAATAGAGTATCTTTAAATAAAGAAAATAAAACAGATAAATAAGCCAGTGCCAGGCTTTTCCAGATGTATGAAAAACAGGCAAGGATATAGAAATTATTTCTTTGGGATGTGCTTCTAGCTTCCAGGGATCAACAATTTATGGACTACCTGTGTCAGATATTGTTCAGCCCACTAAACAGATACTCCATATGGTTTAGTTCTACTTGAAGTGTTTTTCTAATCTCTTTTATGGTGGCTTTTCTGCCCAACATAGGGTAAGATCTTTCCTCTGCAACTTCACACCTCTCAGTTTATTTGTTGTAGCTGGTTAACAGATCCTGGGTCTCTCACCAGCCTTGGGAAATAGACAAAGCCAGAAACCATTGTTTTCCTCAAGTGAAATGTAAACCTGATTAGCATTCTGGAAATCCAAGTTGGGGATTCTTTTTATTGTCCCCATCCTCTGTTACATGTGCCAGGTACCTCTGGGGATGTTGCTGGACAGCACTATTCTTTCTCCGGGCTATTGACTACATGCCAAATAAGATTTCTCTCCAATTGAACACTTCTGAAGATTTAGACACTGTCTCTATCACAACTGGTGGTGTCTAGGAAAACAGCTCAGCTCATTTGCTATACCCTTGCCTGGGTCACTGGGGAAGTTGACTGTGTGGGAGTATTAACACCCCATAAAAAACACTTTCTTAGCTTTAAAACACTCTGCACTGAAACATCAGCAGCACAGTGATGAGGTGCCTGAAGGCTGCTGTTGTGAGCAGTGTGCTGCTGACCCTTTGAAAAACAAAAGGAAGAGGCAGTGCCTAAAACCAAAAGCTTCAGTGCAGTACTGAAAGCCTCTTGTGGAGGCATGAGGGGTTCCCATGGCCTTGACAAACCAGTGGCACACTAGCTACACCTGCACTTACAGAGAATAGCATGCTAAGCTCATCATCTCCTAAATTTTATGTCCTGATCTATCAAATTTTATGACAGCAAAGATGATTATTTGCATAATAATGTGGCCTGTAGAAATGAAGTAATTCTCTATCTACTGTAGGATGATACTCTTCCTTCATATTGTTCAATAAATATCCAGCCTTGGTTCTCTAGCACAGGTTGGGGTTGTGCTGCAAATAATGTTAACTCCATTGAGTGCAGTGGAGCTTTGCTGAATTAAGCAACGTGGGCATCAGTTCCCAAGGCCATGAGAACTTGCATTAGTTTACCTGAAAGTTGGAGGGTTACTACATCGCCACAGAGATCTGGCAGCTGTACAGTTAGCTCTGTTCATTACCAAACTCTTTGTGACCAACAGCCATGGTGCAGCACAGCCTTCAGTGCTGCCATCTAGACACTTGGGTATCTTGGGGAGTATTCTCAATAAGATCCATCTTGCACTGGTTTCATTGTTTGTTGAAAGCCAACATGGGGATTTCTGCATGCGATGTTATTAAATCACCATTTCTGTGCAGACTGGGCTTTAAGTTGCAGGCTTGGGAAAGTGTATAGATGACACTGACCTGTGTTTCAGGCTAATAGCATAACTTGTGAAGATGGGAGTTATATTCCTTTGATTCTTTCCAAACTCATCAATTCAAATGGCATGTTTCTGAATGTGACAGGAAGCCTTTTTTCATACAGTTTGGAAGTCACCCTGTGTTTTTGTGGGTTCTAGGATTTGCTGCTTCTGTGGACATTGGTGGTGGTTGGAAGGGGATGTGTTTTCATGCCTATACTGACTACCAAAAGACTGCTGAGATATGAGATCAAGAGTCTTCACCAGACCTGTGTTACCTGACAAGTTCCAGCAGCAGAGAAATAGATCCAGAAGGTGTAGAAAAGGCAGAGGAGAGAGCACAGGAGGTTTAGGCTCCCTGGTTCAGCTCTCCATCAATGCTTCATTCATTTGTATGGCTTCCACTGCAAAACCACACAAAGCAGCTGTGAGCTACTTCTCACTATGTGCTAGTTAACACTATACTCCCTTTTTTTATAGTCTAATATAAACAACACATGAATGCATGTTTCTGTCTCAAGTATTTGCTATCAGTTGCATTTACATGACCAATTATGTCCAAGTCCTGTCTACACTACAGTTAGCAATGTTGTTCTTTTACTACGTGCCAAGGAACCCTGGTGAAAATAGCCTTCAAAATGCTGAAAGCTGCTGCAAGACCAAAGGCAACCATCTTCTCCCTGTTCTGTTGATAAGGAGAAAAATTAGCAGGCTTTTGTTACAAGAGAGATTCACTGGGATACATTCTCCAGCAATAAGGGCAGAGACTCACTAAAGCAGATCATACAGGGAAGAAGCAGCCTCCATCATTGGTGTTTTCTTGAGAATTGTTAGTGCAATAAGAATGTTTAGGACCTCAGAAAGAACTATGATGTTGTGATGCCCCTTTCAGCCTTGTTCATTATCCATGGCACTATACATATATACATCCCACTTCTCGGTTTATTCTTATATTTTTTTCTTTCTTCCTTCCTTCTGTTGCTTCCTTGCTGTTCAGTCTGAATCTGGCCAGCCCTGAAAATGGAGTTATTTCCTGGGCTCAAGCCATGTTAACAGCAAACTGTCCTTGTAATAGGAGAGAGCCAGTGGGAAGGAACAAGAGTGAAGAAGCCAGATGTTGTCTCAAGCCAATGACATGAGCCAATATCCACTGGCTGAGAGCGCTAGCTGTCCATGTGTCCTGCCTGCAGCATCAGGCAGAAGCTTCTGTTGCCTTCCACCCCCTCGGGCATGCTTGCCACAGCTGTCACAAATCCAGCACAAACCTTAACACACACTACAGCAGAGCGGCTGTTCCAGACTAAACTGCCTCTTCTGTGCACCATGGGGTAATATGGGGGGGGGAGGGGTCCTCAGCTCCACTGTACCCCAGCTGTGGAGTTTTCCCTCAAGGACAGTTACCAATAAACCAGGAAGGCTGATTCTTTTGTCTGCTGGGGGAGATGAAAATGGACTCAGCACATGGAAACCAGCTGGGATGAGAGCAAAATTGGCCCAAGTGGCTATTGCTTAAAAGAGGCAGCAGCATGGAGAGAAAGTGGTGGGAGGGAGTAGGAGAGGGAAGGAGAATTGAAGAAGGGAGATAGTTATGTATATAGAAGAGTGAGGAATGAGCGCCAGCTCCATCTTCTATTTCTGAGTTGATTTTGACAGTGACGTGCCATGGCCTTCACCAACCTCAGCTCTTATCATCCTGGGCTTGATGTGACCTTCTTGCTTCCTTGGTTTAAAACATCTTTTATTCTATCAGTGGCCTTTTCCTTCTTCCCACCCCCATTTCATTTTTCCTTCTACAGCATGTTAATGAGAAAAGTGCTTATGCAAATGAGAGGCAGAAACAACTGCTTTGAATAAGGAAGGAAATTGTCAGGGTAAAGACAGAACCCAACTTCACTCCAGTGAGTGTGTCTCTACTTTGGCTCTCATGACTGCCCTGTTGCTTTGCGTTACCCCTGAAATCACAACATTTGTTTTTAATTTATGTGCCATAATAGTAACACTGATGCCTAACTTTTTGGTAATACTTCTATATCCTTTCATGTGCCTATAGGATTGTAAAAGCATTAACACCAATTTTCATTAGCTGCTGTACAAAGATAACCCAAAGGGGAGAAGGGTTTCATCTCTCCCTAGCTTGCTATCTCTATGCAAATTTTGTGTCCATTTCTAATTGTTCATTTAGAAAAGGGATTTTATGCTGTTTTATCACCCACCCTTTGCGTGGTTGCAGTCACAGTAACGTAAAAGTGCTGGAAAATTGTGTAGCTTAGTCAAACTGGACTGTTACTTGTATGCAAATAGAAATGAGCCTGCCTTAAGGGGCTGTTCTATTCTTTTCCAGCATTAAAGCAATGTATATGGTAGTGTGAGCAAATGTTTAGAAATGTCAGAGGAGTTCTGGTTAGTATTGTCCCATTTCAGTAGAGAAAAAACCCTGAGGATATTTACTGCAAACATTGCAGGATATGGATGTGAATTCTTTAAGAAAGGTTTTCCTTTTACCAAGACATTAACTAGTTCCTGAGATTAAATGTGATTTTATCAATACTTGCTTAGGGAAAAGGGCAGGTGGAAAAAGATGTTTCTTATGATGCTGAGAAGAACTAGCAGAACACAGGGCAGTGTCTAGGTAAATCAGGGCCCATTTGTTTTCACTTGACTTCAGGCATTAGGTGTACAGCTCACAACATGGATAGAGGGATGTTTCTTTCTTTCTACAGTACGGTGCCTCAAGCACCTCCTGGCTGCTTGGATGACAGTAGCAGTCTGAAGCTGTGAGGTAAGAACAGGTTTTACTTCAGGAGAAGAGAAATGTTGTCTTCAGAAACTTCTTCAATACTTTCCAATCTAGTATCTTCACAGCAAAATCCAGGCAACCCAATGCATCTTTTATATGAGGGCTTGTGAACAACAATTTATGGCTCTCATGTAGTTCCTGCCCTCCCCATCCTATAGTATCCAACTTAGAACTATGCCTAAACATGAGTATAAAAGGCCAGAAGTAATGCCTTGAGGTTTATTCAATGTCTCACCCCTTCCCAAAAATTCTTTCTTTATTGCCATCATTTGAATTTTGCTTTATTGTCTCATATAAAAATGTAATTCATCCACTTCTTCAGCTTTCCAGGGCAGATGAGACCTGAATATCTAATACAAACCTTAGTTCTTAAAGCGTAGTCTCCTGCAGATTTGTGTCTCAAGACTGTGCTCCAGTGTAGATCTTCCAGTGTTTTTTAAGAGGCAAGCACCCGCAAGAGGTGTTCTGTCCATAGAGACATCAAAAGGTCCTCTTCTACCTGCCTGTCTTTTTTGCACAAACTACTCAGGGCGTAGTATCTTTAGGACTTGTTCTCCTCTGGCAAACAGGGTTAAAACTGGTCAATTGACTCAATGACTATTAGGAGGGACAGACATATAGTATAATGCAAAGTCCAAAGAAAATCAGAATAAAATTAAGCACAAATAGGTGCTGTTTGCAGGTGAGCAGGGTCGTTTTCCATCAGTCATCTCTTTTGGTGGGGAACCCCTTAGGATCTTTGGGATGGAAGCATGTGGAGAGGTTGTGGTAGGATACACAAGAGCGGAGAGCATACACTGCAAGGTTGCTTTGCAGTTCTCACTGCCCAGGAGACCATAGCCTTACACTGGGTGATCACCAGTGGATGATGCACACTGGATCTTACTTGGAATTTAGGGTTTGTTTAATCAATTAATATCTTGTTTAAATATAGTTTTAAGGCTAAGCTGTCTTGTCCTGTTGCTCCTTAACCAGGCTACATACACTTGGTCTGTGTAGCCTGTTCACCCCTGTGTTGTCTATCTGATTTGGTATGTCTCCAGTGACAGGTAGGATTTTAAACCCTTTCCTTTGGCTGCCTTAATGAGGTTGCTGAAAAGGGTTTGCTGATAAGCCTTTTGATTTTTGTCTTTACTTTCCATGCCTTAGACGATTCAGCCCTTTTGAATACAGCCACTGGCACCTGGAAAGTGGCCACCAGCACTTGGGGGTTGACAACGTTATTAATGCAAGTCATTATTTGTGTGAACAGGCTCCTGGCTCATGTGAAGCATGTGGATTCCCACTGTTTCAAAGGAGATGGAAATACCTGCTGTATGCAGATAAACCACCCCCTCCTGCCCTTTCCTAACCAACAATGCCCACCCCCCAACCCTGGCCCTCTCCAGCAGCCCTTTTGATGAGCAATGAGTGTCTGCTTAAGGGCCCCTTTGTGAAACACTTAAGGTTTTACAGCAGTGCCAGGCTAACAGCGTGTAGAATAATTTAAAGAGGAATGGGAAATTATTCATCTGGGTTGATTCATAATAAGAATTTCTCAGATTTGAGGGAGTGGAGGAGTGAAACAATAACGGAAAGAAAAGAAAAGGAAAAATAGTAAAATATCTTGTTTTCAGTTCAGACCAAAAAAAGTTTCAGTTTGTAACTGGTTTTGTGGTCTATTTTCCTTTTTTTCTTGTGTTTTTTAAAAAATATTTTCCTTTTAAAGTGTGTGTGACTGCCTGTAGCTGTGTAGGCCCATTTTTCAAGGAAGTAAATGAAGCTGGGAAGATAAAACTAATCACAGGCAGGGAGGTAAGTGGGCTGACCTTTCCAACCCTAACTATTCTATGATTCTATAAATGCAGTTCAGGTCTGCCAAAGTGAAAACATCACAATCCAACCAGCTACTTTCCTTGTGAAGAGAACTAACTTTCTAGAGAGGAAAAAAAGCTGTGTCAAATCTCATTTAGTTTGGACTTCAGGAAGGTGATACCACATGGGAAATTACTAGTGAAGTCTGGAGAAGACAGGGATTAGGAATCAAATTTCAAGGAAGGAGTGTGTTGATGAAATTAGCTGATGAAACAAAACTAAGGGACTTTCAAGACAAAAGAAGATAACATGAAGGGAAGCATTGGGTGACCTTGAGGATAATAGAAGCAGGATGAAATGAGATAGTGTCGAGTGAAAGGTTACATTCTTGGGACTAACATGAGAATTTCAGCTCTGTGCCAGAATAAATAAATTCATAAATTGGAAATGACAGAAAGGGGGAAAGGACCAAGGTATTAGTCATCCTGTGATCAGCTAGTACAACTGTGAGCCACCTCTGGGATGCAGGTGAGAAACAAGCAAATGGATGAGAAGGATTTCTGAGACAGACAGGGAATTTTTAATGTCATCGAATGAGGCTTTGCTGAGGCATTATCTGGAACATGGTCTTCAGCACCAGTAAGTCACGTGCCTAGCTAAGCTCCAGCAGGAATGGATGCTGAAGAAGGCTGGGGGGTGTCCAGGAGAATGGAGAGTCTGTCATATGTGAGGAGACTACAAAAGTGCTTCACTTGTCTAGCAAAACAAAGGCTGAGAAGGGATATGATTATTCTCTATAAACACGTTAAGGGGATAAACGTCAAAGAGGGAGAAGAGCTATTTAAGCTAAAAGACAATGTTGGCACAAGAGCAAATGGGTATAAACTGGCCATGAATAAAAATATGCGGAAAATTAGGGGAGAGTGACTAACTACCAATGGGTAGATAGAATGGGGCTCTAGAGCAGCCTAGGCAACTGGTATAGATGAGGCATATATTTGCAAAGGTGGAAGGAAGCATAAGGAGTGCTGTGCCCCCCATTAGCAATGTATGAGCACTCCCACAGTTTAAGACTTCTCCCTCTTTCTCTGTGCCCCCACCCCATTATGATTAGGGCTTGACTCCTCTTGCTATAGTGGAGGCAAATGCTTTAACTGTATCTAGGGTACCGTTTGACCAGTTGAGAAAAGTGTTTATTTCATATGGCACCTGCAATAGGAGGATATTGACTTCTGTACCTCTATAGTATGATGTTCTGAAGTCTCAAGTCTCTTCCATCTGCAGGATGGAAATAAATTGTCAAGATTTTCTCCTTTAATGCTACATTGCAACTTCATTGCAGAAAATAGGAAGCTGTGTGACAACACTAGCTACATTTTGGAGAGATGTGTTTACCTCTGTGGTTCATTCTTTCCCTCCTTTTTACCTCTGAGCAGGATTTGATCTTTTCTTTGACAATGGGGAGATCAACACTGCCGCTTTATGGGTTTCTTGAGAGACCTGTAGCTTCTTCATGGGCAAAAGCTGGTTAGGAGACAGGAACGGTACACAAAAAGGTGGGTGAGTTGCTCCTTTTCATTTCCTGCTGACTCATTGGTCTCTGCATCAAGATATTGTGTGCTCATAAGCAGAGTATTGCTGAACTCTTAGGGACTGCTTTGACTAGTTCAGACTCTATCACATCTGACATTCACTAACATTGGAGTTTTTCAGCTTTCACGCCTCTCGGCCACCAATCCCATTTCAGGGTTAAACATTGCCTTCACTCTGCTGCAGGTAAGACCCTGTTGGTGAAAGTCTTTTTGTCTTTGTGGTAGTGATGAAACAATAGAAGGCAAGGAGCATGAAAAATGCTCAGACTTCAAGTTTTGATTATAGGGAGGAGCACAAGGTGGTGAAATCAGCCTCTAACATTAGACTCAAACTAAGCTGTAATTCCTTGTGTAATCGTGGGTGTATTACCATCCATGGTGCCCCAGACAAGATCTGAGAAGCAGATGGATATGATATGATATGATTTAGTAATGAATGCTCCATCCCTGGCAGTGTTGAAGGCTAGGTTAGACAGAGCCTTGGGTGACATGGTCTGGTGTGAGGCATCCCTGCCCATGGCAGGGGGTTGGAAATGAATGATCTTGAGGTCCTTTCCAACCCAAATCATTCTATGATCCTATGATTATATAAAAATGTAACTACAGGGAGAAGAGCAGATAGAAAGTCCCAGTGTGCTGCTACTTTCTCCTGTGTTGTGACTGTAGTACATTTAAAATAGAGTTCAAAGTATGACTTTGGATTACTGGTATGTATGAGGCCATCCAGGCCTTAAAAAGTCCTTTGGTGAGTTATTTTATTTTACCTGAAGACTAGAAGAAGTCATTTGCCAGCCCAGACTGCATTTCCCCTTGGATAGTGTGGGTGCAGTCACTAAAAAAGTAAAAAAGCCTTTGCAAAGTGCTGACAAACCTGATAATAGTGGTGGTTCTGGCTTAAAGAAAGACTGGGGAAATAGCTATCTGAAGCATATGTGAGTTGGCTGAAGCCTACCTAATGCAGGGGTAGGCTAATCTAATTTTAATCAAGATATGGCTGTAGCTCCTACAGCTGTACCTGAATTAGATATGCATTTGCCAGCTCACATACTGCTAGCTTGTAGCTGCTGTAACACAGAGGTCAAGCCAGGCTGCTTAAATCTACCCATGAATCTGCGCACGCTCAGCTCTGTACTGCCATGACTCTGCAACAGAGAGGAGAGAGAATTCAATCGACTGCACAGGTTGTGTCGTATACTCAAGGGATTTGGGTATTTCTGTCACTTAGTGATGCCAGAGCAGGTTTCTTTTTTGCTGGAGATTCAACTGTGTGCATCTTGCCTACACTTCTCTATCCACAGCACCACAGAGTTAAGGCCAGAATGGACCACTGTGGTCCAGGTCATCTAGCCACATTCAATAATAGGCAGTCTTAAACCCCATCACCTCTCCCCTCTATCATTTAAATTGTCTGCAGCTCTTGGGAAAATAGCCGGTCTGAATACATGATAGCTGCAGATGGAGAGGCTGCTATAGCTTCTAAGTAATATATTAGGATATTACATGCAAGTATTTGGCCCTGGGCTTTTCTAGCTTTGCTTAACATGTCTTGTTTCAATCATGCACTCCTTTAAGGTTTTCCTGCAGTCACCTGCGAGAAGAATATATTATGCAGAGGCAGGGTAATTGGGAGTGAGAGGAGAGGAAGAGCTTTATGAAACTAGGAGGCCTGGAACAATTAAATTGCAGCGATTGACAGAGCAGGAGAGATGAGTTGACAGGAGAAAGATAACCTGTTTGTAAATGCAGCCCTATTTTATCTTCCCACCAATTAAATTAAGTTCTCTTTGGCCTTCAGATAAAACCCCCCAAACTAAATAAACACTGTTATGCTGCATACATCTTAATACTTCTAATCTTCTGACTAGCAGAGCAAAAAATTAATATCTTCCTGCTTTAGTGAGAGGGAAAACAGATGCCATGGGGAGGAGGAAATGGGAGAGTGAGAGCCACCCCAGGCTTAAATTTGTGTGTCTACACGCGCATGCACACACACACACACACACACGGAATCAAAACTAGCTTTGCGAAAAGATCTTTAAACCTCATTGTCATAATGTACATGAGTCTGCCAAAGAGGGAAGCAGTGAAAATAGAGCACATTGACTTTACCTCAGCAACCCCAGGCAAAAGCATCAGTCTAGCTTTATCAGGTTTGTCCCACTGCAAAACTAAAGGCTCTGCCTTTGCCACGCTTAAGCTTGAGGGTAAATCATACACGTTGGCAGCCCAGAGGAAAATCTGTGCCTGCCTTTCTCCATGAGCCTGTGAGCAAATGGGTTGAGAGCTATGCCTTTTCATACTACTGCTGCCTGCATTCCCAGGCAGCTGAAGAAAACCCCTGAGCAATTCCAATGGCATTGGCAGAGCTGTGTGGCGCAATGCTGCACGCCTGTGGTCTGCGCCCAGCTGGAATAAAACCAGCGAAGCAGCCTGTGTGATGAACCTGGCACAAGGCCATGGAGGAGAGATGCTCCAGGAGTCCCAGTGCAGAAGATGATACTGTGTTTTTAAAATGAAAGGATACTCTCAAAGTTTGGGCTTCTCCCAGTTCTCTCAGTTTCTGTCTTCCTTCCATAGTGTGATTGTGCTGCTGCTGTTGAAGTCCAACATCCCCACAGGCAGAAGGGGAAAGGAAGCAGACTGACTATTGTATGATCAGGGGGAGGGAGAGAGTTGGGCAGTGGCAAACACACACGTGCCCATCAGCAAATGTCTCTCTGGCCTCTTTTCCCGCTCCTAACCACATAGCCCAGTGCTCTGCACTGCTGACCATGGCTCACAGGACACCAAAGCACTTAGGTTTTTCTTTTGGGGTATCAGGAAATGCTTCTTGCTTTTCTCTGCTCTCATTCTTGGGCTTAGATCTCCATTGGGAGAGATGAGATGTGTTCCTAGCTTGTCCCTCTTTGCCTTGGAGGTACCCTCTTCCAATGCAGAACTTGTATCACAAGGACACGTTGTCAAACAAACATCAGCATCATTACCTGGCTTGGTCCATGCTGCAGATGCACAGCCACTGCTAATACAGAGAACAGCATGTCAGGCATATGGGGCTGGGTCTCCACTGCCCTGGACCAGTGTGGTCAGAGAGGCAGAGGCTTTTCCTCCTCCTGCATCAATATTGATGACAAGCACAATTCACTGTCAATCCACAGCCCCCAGCACTGCTCAGGCAGCATAAGGACAGCTTACAATTAGAAGTAACCATCCCCTCAGGATGCTGCCTGCACAAAAGGAGGAGTGGAGGACTGGCATAGAGCAGCAAAGCTGAGTTCCTCTTAGGCACAAGCCTGGAAATAGCTTTATCCTGTTTTTACCTCTCCTCCACTGTGTCATGCACAGAAATGCACCAATTAAAAATCATAATACCCCAGTACCAGTCTGTCCATGCAAGCCTGACAGGACCAAATGCCCTGCTCATTACTGGGAGTAGAAAACAACCATGGATCCAGGATCTAGTTTAGAGTGTTGGACACATCATTTCCCTTTTCTGTGTCAGCTTTCTCAGATGTAAAATAAGGAGTTTACCATCATTCACAATATTCCTTTACTTCGTGTTGCTGAGCATTGTATCTCCTCTGCAAATAGCTGGCACAGTTTAAAGCAACTCTGAGGTTTCTGCACACCACAGTGAGTTGTTTGATGATGCAGAATTGTAAGTACAGATAATAAATGTTGTGCCAGTCTCTTTGAATGCAACTGTCAGACTGGACAGAACTGTGTTTGTTTATTCCCTCTTGTAGAAAAAACAAAGTTTGCTTTCATTCAGACTAAATGTCTTCTGATTTCTTTTTATCCTATTATCCTTAACTAGTCTGTCTTGGATCAGACTATTGCTGCTTCAAGTTTTCATATGGAGACATTTTCTGCAGTTCTGAACAAAAACTCTTAATTTCTTTTTGGTTTATGTACAATTCCTATTTTTTTTTTTTCTCCTTGAAATGTATTTTCAACATGGACCTGGACTACAAATGTTAAATTGTGTCCTGAATTCCTAATGGAATGCATGTTTGGTGCATTCAGGTTCATAGGTGCAAACTATCAGAAGAGGAATCATAGAATAGTGAGGGTTGGAAAGGATCTTAAGATCATCCAGTTCCAACCCCCTGCCATGGGCAGGGATGCCTCACACTAGACCATGTCACCCAAGGTTCTGTCCATCCTGGCCTTGAACACTGCCAGGGATGAAGCATTTTCCACTTGTTTAAGGCAACCTGTGTGAGCGCCTCACCACCCTCACAGTAAAGAACTTCTTCCTTATATCTAACCCAAACTTCCCCTGTTTTAGTTTGAATCCATCACCCCTTGTCCTATCACTACAGTCCCTGATGAAGAGTCGCTTTCCAGCATCCTTATAGGTTCCCTTCAGATACTGGAAGTTGCTCTGAGGTTTCCATGCAACTTCTCTTCTCCAGGCTGAACAGCCCCAATGTTCACAGCCTGTCTTCACACAGGAGGTGCTCCAGCCCCTGAGCATCCTTGTGGCTTCTTCTGGACTTGCTCCAACAGCTCCATATCCTTATGTCAAGGACACCAGGACTTTGCTCCAAGTGTGGTCCCAAGAGAGCAGAGTGGAGGGGCAGGAAAATGATGTGTAGTGATTTTTAGAAGCTAAATCTACCTAGAAGTCTGTGTGCACTCAGATCTCTACTGATTAACTTTCTTTTCATTGCCACTGATGATAAAATGCCACTTCCTGACTTCAGGGGGGAAACAGAACTGAGTTTTAATGTTAAAGTGTTTTGAAAATCCACTTACTATGTAAAACCCCTGTAGTAGCAGATCCCCAAGGTGAAGATTTTATTCACACAAGAGAGAGAATTCAGACACAAAATGAACTCTTGACATAAACAAAAGGTATCTCAGATAACTAAAACTAAAAGCTATTTTTACAAAGCTAATTCCCAGTGTTTCGTATCTGTCATTTGTTTATTTGCTGTATTTCTCTCCTTTGGACAATAGAACTAAACTAGGGATTTTGTTAATTCTTCTTTTCTGTGCCCTTTCAATCTAAAATATTTCTATTTTACATAAAAATAGGGAAAAAAGTAAAAGGTAAAAAGGTGTCAATTGAAGAGATCAGAACATCTGTGTCCTCTGTGACATCTACATGGCTCTGCCTCAGAACAGAATGACTGTAGTTCTGTAGGCAGAGATACCTTGGAAACCCAAAACAGCACAAGTCAAACAGTTCTCTAAGTTGGCTGTACAAGTAAGCAGCTTTTTGCATGTTCAATTCTAACATCTAGTTGAGTTGGCTATGGAGTATGTCAACAGAAATGAATCACTGTGTGGAATGCTACGCCATAGATTTGCTGTGCATTAACTGTTCTGTGGCAGCCTTCTTTGTTCTTGCACTGACCTCATTGTAATTGTGATCCTGAAATGGAGATTAGAGTGTGCACTTGGGCAGCTGCTACAGGTTAGCTACTGCAGTATTAACCCAGTCCAGGTAGTTAGACCAGCCACCATTGGAAGGGAAGGGGTTGAGAAGCAAAGAAACTTCTTCAGGGATGAAGGCAGTATTTATAGGCTGTGATCTCTGCTTCTGGTTTCTTTCCTTTCCTCAGGTTTGTATTATAGACCCATAGAATTGTTTAGGATGGAAAATAGCTTTAAGATCGTCAAGTTCAGCCATTAACCTGGCACTGTCAAGTCCACCACTAAACTATAAAAAGGATCATTCAAATCCTGGAATAGCTGAATGTTTGGATAAGTATTTCTGTGTTTCATAGAACATAATTAACTCGGGCTTTCTTGACTTCAGTTGGGTCTTTTACATGGGACTGTTCTTCTGTTCAGATGAGTTTTTAAAGCTCTAATCCACTGCTCTCTTGCTGTGTTTTGTGAAGTCTGAGTCTCAGAATGGACGCACCCAAGTTCTCGGTGTGGTAACTACTTCCCCTTGTGTGCACCTCTTTGACCCTGGAGTCGCAGAGGCTCAGAGGGTCTGTAGATATTTGCCTGTGTGGCTGTGATAGTGGAGTTATCTCCAGTTTCTTACGGTGAATACATCTGATTTCCTTATTGTTGTAGTTTGAACCCAGCCAGGCAGCACGTTCACTCACTCAACCCGACCCCCTTCTGGCCCTCCCCTCTTTCCTCCCCGCTCCCGGAGGAGTGGGAGGGAAGATGGGCTGAAGAACTCCCACTGGTCAGATAACAACAGTCCAGTAACCAAGGTACAACACAAATCACTATCGCTATCACCAACAATAATAACAATGACAAAGAAAACAAGGGAAGAGGGTACGATACCACCCGCTGAAAACGAGCCCGACTGGGAAGTTCCCCCTCCTTCCGAGTAACTCCCAGTTACCTCCTGGGCATGACGTGCTATGGTATGGAATACCTCTTTGGTCAGTTTGGGTTCTGTCCCTCCTTTCTCCCGGCCCCCCCTTCTCCCCGGCAGAGCATGAGGCTCACAAAGTCCTTGGTCAGGGCAAACATTGCTCAGCAACAACCAAAAACATCGGCCTTATCAGCCTTGTTCCCAGGTTAAGTCAAAACACAGCTACTAAAGAGAAGAAAAACTGACTGCAACTGCTGAACCCAGGACCCTTATGCACTGTGTTTCATGAATATGTCTGTCTATTCACAGACCACAAATTGCTCTGTTTACTCAGAACCTAAAAGTGCTGCACATACGTGCATGTAAGATTATATGAAGCATTTGTATTATTTGCCAAGGAATATGTTTTATTGCTCAGCACTGCGTGCGATGAAGAACTTTGCCTTTTGTGTGATTCAGACCTTTCCCTTCTGCACACGTTGATTTCTTTTTGGAGGGGGATATAACATTTACTATTAGTCTTACCCACTAATGATACCGGAGAGTATATTTCAGATGCTGCCTCTTCTGCTTGCATTCTGAAATCTGCTGATTTTTCTTTAGGAAATAGGGATGGATTTAGTATACTGATTGCAGAATAAAAAGATGATAAATATGGAGCAGGTGCTGACAGCTTAAATAGGGTAGAGTGGTTGCAAGGTGCAAATAGGTTTTCTCATTGCCTATCCTGTGGAGGATGTAGTAGCCTTACCTGAAGTGGATAAAAGGCTGTTCTGTCCAATTGCAGCTTCATTAGGAGTATAAAAGTGTTCTCCTGCAAGCAGGTAGGGTTTTTCATGAACAGCTGGGTAGCAAGAACAGGATGGAACTAGTAAAATGGACAGGGACTCCTTTGGGAATTATGGTTTGGGTGCTCTGGTGCTTCTTTTCATTGATCCTCAGGGCCCCTGATAGCTTTAGAGATGTGGTTATGCTGGGAAACTATTGCATCCTTTGCTGCTGCTGTAAAAGTGTTCTTCTCACCCTCCCCACAATCAGCATCGCAATGATTTCCCTTCTGAGTGCTGTGGGTAAGTGAATTACATGGAATGAGATTTCCTCTTGTCTCTAGATAAAGCTGGGTGACCAAGTGTAAAATTGAGAGAACTTTGCTTTCCCAATCTATCATTGCCCTCCCTTAGTCCTCTCTGTTGCATACCTTTGGGGCCTGATTCACTGCAGTTTAAAATGAAGTGAAGGCAGTGTAAAAGGGAGACTGCTAGCTCCTTAGCATGAATTGTGTGTTCCATTGAGGTGGCTGTTGCTTGCTAAAGCTGTTGCCCAAAAGGGCTGCAGGTTATTTCTGCCCTTGTTGTTCTTTCTATTTCATCAGTGCAGCAGGTCTTGTAATGGTTTCTCTAAGGGGAAGGCTGAGCCCATAATGTACACAGACAAAACTGCAGTGCATTTGGCTCTTTCTGCAAGGTCCGTGTGCTCCTGGTATCTGCTTCACAGTTGTGCTCAAACTTGTGTCAGTAAACAGCCCTTCTCTGGTTAAAGCAGTTAAGCTTCTCATTGCTGTGAGCTTCTTTAAGATCTGATCCTACCTGTTTTTAAGGCCTGATCCTTCTTTTTAAAGAAGGGCAATTGGTGGGGTGTACATCACATTATCAGCTAGGAATAAAAGCTGGTTATCTCTCACTCAGTTACTCTAGAGGTCATTGAGCCAGCATTAGAAACGGATGAGCTAAAGCTTATAAGGAAAAGTGCCTGTGATTGCTGTATGGAGGGAGGAGTAAACATACAGAAGCATTATGCTCTGCAGTAGTGTACCACCTTGCTAAAGGAAGCCTCTGCTGCTGTTGGAGGTAAGTAGAGGCTTGTAAGGAGTTTCTGTGTTAGAAGTTTCCATGGTAAACCCAACCTAACCATGGAGGTCAGAAAAATGACCTCTTTTCAATTGAGGACTGTAACATGATTGTCAGTTTGCCTGTGAAAACTCTTCTCAAACAAGACTTATGCTCTCACCCCAGAGATCAACTTTTGAGGGTGGTGTTTGAGCAGTTCAAACTGATATGACTGGGGGCAGCAGGTTGTGACCTTTCTGAGTGAAAAGAAGCACAAGCTTCCAAAACCATCCTTGCTGTCTGAATGCACATTTGTATGTGCAGGTTTTGGTTTCTTCTACAGGTATCTTTTCTTAGCTCGTATGGTAGATGTAATAAAACTGAAGCCTGCAGTCAATGGTAAAGAACCTGCTCTCTGCATAGAGCTGGCTGTTTTCAGAAGCCTGAGAGAGAAACAGTAATTACTTTCTAAAAAGCTTATTAGATGTTTGGATTTGCTTTATAAGTGTTCCCCTTGGAACAGGGATGGGAAGGTGGATAACTTGGCTATTGGCTTGTAGACATCACCTGGGAGTCTGAGGCATGAATACTGTGGCTTCTATGCCTGGATGTTCCAAGGGCAGCCCTATCTTCTGTTAAATGTTGCTGGTGGTGGCCCGATCTCAGTGGCAGAACGGTGATAGCTGCTGTTCACTTCCTACATATTAAATGGCCTAAAAAGTAGACCTTTCCTTGAGCTAAAAGACCTTCTGCCACCACCTAGTGTGACATGACACACTTCTTGGTAGGTATTAGACTATGAGTTAGAAAGGAGAGGTGGCAGCTTCTGAATCTGAAGCAAAGCTTCAAGCCTCTGTCAAAATGTTTTCATCTTTCCTGCTTTTTAAACTAGAGAAAATTATAACCTTTTCCTCGTGACTACTAGCATTGTACATTTCACTATGCTATCAATCCATTGTCAGCAGCTGGACAACACTGTTTGGCAATGCTGTCTTGAATTACTCAAGATGCTTTACTATCCTCTGAGTGTTGGGCTGAGGAAAGTAAGTGATCAAGGTGTGGTGGAACAGGAACTGCTTAGGCTAGCCTTGTTGGAGCTCATTACCTCTTCCTAGAGCATTTGGATCAAAAGCAGACACAAGGCCCTTAGGGTATAGAAAAACTGTGTGTTAGAGTCTTCTTTGTGGGTTTGGCTCTTAACCTTTTATCTGTGTTTCTGTGTCACAGTTTAACTCCAGGCTCATTTACATTGAAAACGAAATCCTATAAACCATGGAATGATGGTTTTGGCTGTGTCTTTGGAAACATGATGAATGCTATCATATAATGCTGCCTGGACAGTGGGACTCCAGAGAATCCTCAGAAAAATAAAAAAGGTGGCCTCAGCTGCTGTTAAGTAACTTACTGTTTCTCTGAAGATAAGAACTCAATAGCCCAGGGTGAAGGGATAGTAACCAGCTGTGGCCACTGGGAGCCAAAAGCACTATATATACCTCTGTCCTGGAGGAATGGAATTGATAGCAACAATAAAAAGTGTTTGGCAGCTCCCTGGTCAGCACAAGTACTTGTAGCGAGTAATTCTAGCTTTTCCAATGCTCCGTGTTCTGGAAGAAGAGAGCTGCTGCTTCCTCATCGGAGAAGCGGAGATCAGCGTGGCAACAGCATGACTGACTAGCTTCAGTGGGATTCTTGGTGTGTGAAGACAAGGTAATACTTTAGAGAGAACCTGACAGCTCCTGAATTGAAGAGATGGCTGCAATGGTTCATGCAAGTGGAAAGCTCTGATGGAGTAAGGTACCTTCTTTGGGTTTAAATGAAGGTGGTTAAGGACACCTAGCCAACAAATGGTTCTAAAGCAGGTAAGGGGTGATAAAAGACTGAGAACTTGAGATATATTGCCTTTGTAGAGGGCAACAGTATTCTTTTAGTAATAAGGTGAGGGTTAGGCAGGACATGCAGTTGCTTTGACTTAGGCTTTTATCTCTTCTCTGTTATCTTGTGATAACTTTCTGGACCAAAGGAAAAGATGCCTTTCTGTGAAAAGGAACTGAAATGTTTGCTAAGCTGACTATATGTGGTGTCAACTCAAACATCTGTAGTGAAGAAACACTTGCAAATGTTATGAGAGACTTCTGTGGAGACCCCCTTTGTACTTAAAAGACGTGGATGCTTCTCAGGGTAAGGATGATAAGAACAAAGATGGTCTATAGCTCTCTACATACCGCAAGCATACTTCATAGTGGAAATCAAGCTGGTGTAACTCCTTATTGCCCCTTTTGGCTGTAGATGCTACAAAGAGCAGCCTGTGAAGTGCTGTTCTGCCCCAGACGAGCTGCCTTGCAGTGCATTGTTCTTCTTCTTGGGCAGGATGTAAAGAGAAGGATTCTGGTATGACCCAAGGGACTGTGTTTCTCTGGGTCTCCATAGAAACACAGGTGGGTTGGAATGACAATGGTAAGGACTGTCAATAACTGAGAACTAAATGAGTTTCATAATTAGCTATTCATACAGTTCTGTAGAGCATGATACCAAGGCCTAACCATAAGAGATCTTTAGTCTTTGGAATAGTTCTTCAGACATCGCAATGCAGAGCTAGTGTCACTTTGAGTGGAACATCTGGAGGCAACATTTGTGTCTAATTTACTAGCTTTGTGCTATAAAAACAAAGTGCCATTTACTCAAAAAGCAAATCATAGTCTGTGTCCTTCATCATGAGGAGATGGTTCTTTCATAGCTCTAGAACACCCCTGAAGAGTTCATGAATTAAACTGACTAGTTTGTAGTGGTTTTGTGGTATAAGAAATCTTTTCTTTAAGACAACTGTGTGACCCTTGTTGTGGCTGCAGCTGGACAGTGTTCATACCTAAAACCAAACAAACAAGAAATCCTTCACTACTCAAAGGCATGTCTCTTATGGAAAGCAAACTACAGCTACTCCTATTTCTTTCCTCCGCTGCCCTAACCAGGCTTGCAACTAGGACCTGAAATGAAGAGAGCTCCTTTCCTGTGACCTTCGTGTTGACTCAGAAAGTAGCTAGCTCAATATCCTCCTGGGAGGGAGGCATTATGAAATATGATACCTAGTGATTGCAAAAGGAACCCTCCTATTCCCACAACTTGAGTAATTTCAAGTCTTTCTAAAATAGGAAATTAATGGAATTAACTGCTGGTTTAAAAAATCGGCACCCCAAAAAACCCACCCAAGACTAAATAAACGAACAAAAAGACCACTAAATCTATAACACACAACCCAACCCTCTACTTAAATCACCTGCTGGCTATCACCATTTCCAGAAAGGTCAGCTAAACAGCTGAGTGAGTTATTCCCCTCATGTTGACCCTGTAATGAAACAGTTGAGGCAGAAGACCCCTGGGCTTGCCTTTGCCGTAAGGCAATGCTGTCTTACTGAGTGTGTTAGTCTCAATGTCTTAGTTCTGAACTTCGTAGGGCAAAGGTGCTTATCTACAATACGCGCAATGTAATCCCTGGAATGCTGGCTATTCTGGTGCGATCCTCCCTCATGCTTCTAATCGTGCTTCCCATGCTCCCATCCTGCCTTCTAAACCACAGGAGTATTCTCCTGTCAAAAATGATGTGTATCACCTGCAAAATTCCGTCTTTTTTTTTTTTTTTTTTTGGGGGGGGGGGGCCGGGAACACCAAACAAACAAACAAACAAACAAACAAACCCAAGCTCTTATCTCTCTGACAGCTTTCCAGCCCTTAGTGCAGGATGTCATTAAGTGAGACAATTCCATTAGAACCAGCTGTGGTAGTCCTGATATCACCTCGCCCATTGCTACAGGGCATCAGCAGCACCTGCAGACTCCAGAGATGGTGAGCAAGAGATTTCTTTAACGTGTGCCAGGCTTGGCAGACTCAGTACATTGCTGGCTACAGCTGCTAGTTAAAGTCCTGGTCCTATGTTCTATTACTTATCCTAACAGAACACAATTTCTGTCCTGAAGAGCTGCAGGCAATTAACACTCCCTCTCTTGAAACTTACTACAGGAATGTAACCTGATTGCTTGTTAGCTAGCAGCTAAATTATCTGCTGGAAAGGAATGTATGTGTAAAACAGGTTCTTGGGAAAGAGAGAAGCCAGAATGGGCTCTACTCTCCTCCTTCCTGTTCCTGACCAAAAGGAGGTATGAAGAGGGGACAGATGGCACAAGGGGTAACAGGTTCAAACTTAAACAGGAGAGGTTTAGGTTGGATCTAAGGAAGAAATTCTTTCCTGTTAGGGTGGTGAGACACTGGAATGGGTTGGCCAGGGAGGTTGTGAGTGCTCCATCCCTGGCAGCATTCAAGGCCAGATTGGATGAAGCTTTGGGTGACATGGTTTAGTGTGAGGTGTCCCTGCTTATGACAGGGGGTTGGAACTAGATGATCTTAAGGTCCCTTCCAACCCTAACTCTTCTATGTTTCTATGGCAGCTCTCAAATGATAACTTAAAAGGACTGTGTGCTGCTCTCCTGTGGCAATCAACTTGTGGTCACTTCTCTGTGTTCTCAAAAGGGATGAACGTGCCACCATGAACCTGGTCTTGTTGCATCTAACCAGGAGACATGGTGGGAGTTGCTGTCAAAAGTAATGCCTTCGTTCAGTAACGATTCCTGGTTGAACCATATGCTGTGTAGGAGAGGACTGGAGAAGGTTTTTATAGAAAATCTTAACTCTTACATTCAAGGTAACATAGGATTAGGGTAAGTCATATCAAATATGATCAGCCTCCCTTGAGAATGTCACTAAAATAGATTTTTGCTTCTTTCAAATATTTAAGATTAAAAAAACTCAGGTGAAGAAAGAAATGCAATAGAATCACTTTTATCTTTTGCAACTGCTTTTCTTACCTCAATTGAGAAAGAACGTTTTCCCTTAAGCCTGTGGCTTGGATTCCTCTAGTGAGGCTCTCACGTCAGTGGCCTCTTCCATCATTTGCCCCATACCCTCCCCATGTCAGTAGACATTCAGGGACAGATGCTCATGAGGGAGGTTGAATTCCCATCTGAAGTCATGCCTTCCTGACACTTCTGTAATGCTTATTTCTGCTTCCTCATGTGTGGGAGGCTGGAGACCACAGGCTATGAGAATCATCTGGTGGCAGACAGCAGTGTGAGAAGCCACAACATTGTGACTGTTGTAAAGCGTAACATTTTCACCTAACTTATTGGCTTATACCAAGAAAGGCATTAAGGACAGAGAATCCTGCCCTTCTTGGAATGTGAAGAGCTCAGGTGACTAACAAACTCTTTTTCTCTGCAAATTCCTTCTGTAGAGTGTTTAATTGTTAGCACTTTGCGGGATTCTAGCTTCCAGCAGGTTCTTAATGGACTGATAAGCTTCAGCTAGTCTGAAGATCCTTCACCACCTGCATCAGGCTTGCTCCTGTGGTTGTAAAGAAAGTCTATGTAGAAGCTGAGGGTGTTTAGTAGAACTCCTCTGGTATTTCTGTAGTAACACTTTTTTCTTCTTTTCTGGGGGAAGTGGCACATCTCTAGATGTAAGCTCTGTGCTTTCCTGTCACTTTTATGATATAGAGATGCACCAAACTCCTCTGCAGAAATTCTGTGGAGCTGTGGGTTGAAAACAGCCTGAGGTAGTTCCTGATTTTTAAAATTGGATCTTTAAGACTTTCCTTGAACTTCTATCTATTGATCCAGACCTTGCAATTTTCACATCAATGTTTCAAATAGCTCAAACAATCCTAGCCACCCCCCCACCCCCCCATTTTAGTTCCTCCTGACTAGATAAGCTAAAGGTTAGGTCTCATCTGAGCTTTGGCAAATGATTAAATAATGTGCTATTTAAGTGTTAATGTGGGGCTAATAGCCCATGTGGATTCACTTCAGTTCCTTCTGCTTCTTTCCTCCTAGGTTTACTTTCAGTGTAGTGCATCGGCGTGTGTCGCAGATGCTGTGAAATCCTATATACCTCACTGACCTCCTGAGAGGTAAAAGCTTTTTATTTTATATATTTTTAATCCTTTTTTGGGGGCAGTACAGAAATAAGAAGCACCAACACCATTTCCATAACGAAGGTGTGGAAGTTTAGGGTACCAACTCAGACTGTGGACATAGGTAAATCTGTGCAGGGATTTCCTAAGCCATACAGTGTCAAAGTTGAAGGTTATCTATGTATCTGTGTGTTTGAACTACCCTTCCAGGAAGTTCCTCTGGATTTTCTAGAGCCTCTGTTGTTGAAGACCAGATAGTGGGTTATAGTTAGTTTCAGGCAACCACTTTATCCTTTGAGAATGAAATTCACTAAGGGCCATTGACTCTAAGATGTCAGATGACATGGAAAGCCATACGCATTTGCAAAGGCTCATATACAAAAAAGTGAGCTTAATAACTAATAAATTAATTGCTGAGTTTACTTGGTCCTTTTTGAGGATAGGTGCTTCTAACCAACTGACTGGAAGGAGAAAGAATGGTTGGGCCCATCTCTGCTCTGCCTCCTATTTAACATCAGGATCCAAGTCTACCATTAGAGAAACTCTGGCCTACCCTCTTGTTCAACATGACTAGAAGTTATCCTATGGTAGAGTGTCTGCCTTAATGTTGACTTCAGGGTGGGGATTGACCTTGAGCAATAGCAACCATTATTTGTAACACTAGCACCATCCTGAGAAGCGGAATGATATTCTGTCTCCTCTTGCAGTTCTGCTGTTCATTAGTAGGATTCTGTCACCAGCTCTTTCAGTGTTGTTCTACAGATAAGCATTGCTTTGCTTATGGATTATCTGAAGTGATGGCTTTAGTCCTGCTACTTGTGATGCCTGGATCCCTATCTCTGAATTACCAAAGCTCTGACAGTCTTTTAATTGCTCTTGAAGTTTTCTATGTGAAGTTTTACTTAAAGTGTTTAGAACACTAAAAATATGTTTAGAGGACACGATGATTCTGTAGACAAAGTATGTTCATCTGATCTGTACGAATACTTAACAAAAAAAAATCTGGTGTTTTTCTCTTCCTGCTTCTCCCATACCCAGATTTTTTGGCCCTGATTCTAAGCCTCCCTCCTCTCTTCCTCCCTGTTTCAAAACTCTTTCTCTCCTACAAGCCTTTAAAGTGCATTTTCATTCTACAGAGACTCCTACCCTCATCTGCTCTGACAGCCTAAGATCCTGACTACTCTATTAATTTAATATTTATGAATATTAAAGGACTCCAGCCTCCTACCACCAACCCATTCCTTAGTCAGGACAAGGGGCAAAGTCTTGCCTGCTGTGAACATTAAGTATTTTTAATAAGGCCTGCTTAAGTCCATAACAACTCAATCATCTGCAGGGCATGATACCATTTACTTGTGTCTGTGGAATTTCAGACTCAGTGTGAAACCTATTTGCACACTTTGAATATTGACCCCCGCTTATAAGACAGGACACAATTTTTATGAAGTGTTTTGAGGAGAATTAGATCTTTTCTTCAATTTCACCCTCTTTTCTCCTCTGTCCAATCCTACTTCTTGGTGATTCATCTCAAAACACAGCCTTGAAACAAGCACTGAAAATGGAAAGGCTCCAGGTACTAACCTGGAACTTGAAGTGAAAGGCAGAATGGGAGGACAGTATTACACTTGTAGCTTGGGTTATTTCCTGATATGTAAATCAAGGTACTTACTAGGTGCAATTGAGTTTGAGCTGTTCCCTGTGTTACCGTAAGGGTATAGAATATACTAACAACAGAGAAATGTGATGGAGACAAGGCATGTCCCAGAACTGCTGAAAGGAAGCTGGAAAACAAGAGATCACACAGCCACTGAGTATGAAGCAGATGGAAAGGAGTGACCCCTTTTAGAGCAATGCTGGTGTTTGCCCCTGAAATCCATACTGCATCTGAAGCACTTTTGCTGTCAGTTCTCTTGAGGCAGATGAATTGCTGTTTTGTTTGAGTAGGTGGCATAAGACATGTAAGTGCACAGACAGCCCCTTCAATCTTTTGTAACCCTTTGACCATGTGTTTGCTTCAACTTGGAAAGCCTGAGTACTTCTCACAACGTTAACCTCCATTTGAAACCAAAGTGCATTAATATTCAGAAACTATATATATAATAGCAACACAGTTTGCTGCTATTTGTGTGCCAGCAATTGTGTATGACTCTTTCTTCTCACAACTGAAGGCCCGTGTGACTTGTTACTTTGCAGTATACGATCATCCTGCAGCCTGCTAGTTCCACTGCAGTGCAACCTTTCTCTATTCCTTTCATGCTGGTTTGAAGTTTTAGCACTACCTTGGCTAGCTGAGATTGGCTGCAAGGTTTTTGGGAAGATTGATTAGCAATTCAAGAGGATTTTGATCAAGTGGAGATACTGTTCAAAATTAAGCAGATGGAATTTGAGACAAGTGTAGAGATTTGCCCTTAAGAAGGAGAAATCAAATGAACCAATAAAAATGGGGACGACTCTCTCAGCAGCAGCACTAAGGAAGATGTGTTGGATTAAATAATCTGCAAATGGCAAGAGTCTCATTCCATCTTCAAAGGAAAAAAAAAAAAAAGTGGGAGGGGGACCTGTGCTGGTTAGAGGCAGGATTAGAGTAATGCCTGTATATGGGGAAGTTGGGGAGTACTTCTAAGGAGGCTTTAGCTGGAGCGTTTTTGCTCAGCCTTGATAACAGCTTTGGAGAAACAGGCTCTAGGGAAAAGGAACATTGTGAAGAAGCCTCTCAGGGGAAGCACTGATACAGAGACAGATGGGAATATAAGAGTCTTGAGGGTAGTGGGAGAATGTTAAGTAAGTTACCCTCTTGCAGGTGGAGAGAATATGAAGTAAGGTCAGATAATTCATTCTTAATAGATGCCTCAATAATGCATTAGAATCATCCTCATTTTATTTTTTTAAGTGGTTGGATAAGGATCTTCAGAAATAACCAAGATAAAGCTCTCTACTTCCTTAAGGAAGGCTAGGAGGGGCTTTCTGGCCCTACTTTTTCATGATCTGTCAGTGATGAATTGGATGATGACTACTCCATTTGACCTCAAGAGAAGATGTTTTTAATTTCTAAATCAAAACTGCCATTCAAGAACAATGAGCAGTGGCTTTAGGACCTTCCTATGCCAGCTTCTCATGTATTCCTTTCTGCTTGCAACTTGTGTTCGCTGGATAGGGACCATAGAGTGCCGAGACTGTCCTCTAAGGTACTATTGGAGATGTATCCAGAATTTATGGCCTCTGCCCATCTTTTTCTTGTCTCCAGGATCAATGCAACTCAAACCTACCTGTAGGTCTCCCATTCAGGAGCAGGGTTCAAGAGTCATGCTTTCTGAACTCTACCTTGCTCTGTTATTCTGGGGGGGAGGGGTTATTTTGGAAGAGTTGTTAGGAAGTAGATAGTGCAGGCACTAGCTGGCAAACTGCAGGCTAGTAAAACAGTGACCTGAGAGACAGCTAGCAACTGAGGCTGGGGTATGAAAGTAGAAAATCCTGTAAACTATAGTTGTAAATGCACTGCAGACGGAATGGGCTTCCTTGCATTGCTGCAGCAAGACTAGGGACTTTATCAAAGGTAGCTTACAGGATATGTCAATCTTGTGTACAGCTGCAGTTAAAGAAAAGACAGGCCTTAATAAATCTTTTCACTGAAATATGCTTTCCTTCCCTCTCACCTCTGCTGTCAAAGGCTTGCTTTCAGTTACCTTTCTTAAAGGAATGGTTGTATGTTCAAAAGAATCTCAAGATTATTTCCCTGCTTTTCCTCTCTCCTTTAGCAACTTGCTCAGTTTTTCACTCTGCACCTCAACAAAGGCTGTTTTCCCAGAGAACCTGGGCAATAGCCACAGTAGTTCAATGAAAGTATTGAGAGGCTGAGCTGAAGTGTTTGGAATAATACTTCAGAAATGTCCTGGTTAGAAGGAAAGACACAGCTTGGGCAATAGAGGCTGCTACTCTTGCTTTTCCCCATGGTTATGTGAGGTCTGGGAGCATGATTATAGAATCATAGAACAGTTAGGGCTGAAAAGGACCTTAAGATTATCTAGTTCCAACCCCCTGCCGTGGACAGGGGCACCACACACTAAACCACATCACCCAAGACTCCATCCAACCTGGCCTTGATGATGACTACAGCTATTTTGTAGCAGATACACACCCTTGTTCCAGTGAATATGGAGATAACGTGGTGCAGTCTTCTTCCCTGGGAGAGGGTCTTGCTGAGACAACAGAAAATTCTGCAGGACACAGGCAGCAGTCTTCTCCTTTGTTAAATGATCTTTCTGGATACCCTGGTCAGCTTTTATCTGAGGCATCAGATATTGACTGTGGTTGTTCTTGAGGTGATCTCCACCTACTGCAGTCACAAATGAAGTCCTAGAGTCTGGGGGTCCTTCATACAGGAGCAGAACAGATCATGAGCAGAGCAGCTGAACTGGATCACCCAGTCAGAATCCTAGCATGAAGTACTCTCATAGTACATTAGTAAGTTTCTTCCACATACGTCCATATTCTGTTTGAAGGCCATGCTGCTAATGATAACAGCCATGTATTGTGAAATTTGCTCAAGATGCTCAGTAAAACATCTGCTGACACTTTGGAAGTTGTGTTCCCCCTGAGTGTCTTAAGACCATTGCCCTTTTATGTAGGTATCCAGAATATCTGGACTGTAACTGCCCAAGGGTGGGTTAGAGGAGGGTGGTGGTGGGGTTCCAATTGCTGGTAGTTTGTAGTCTGGGTAGTTTCTGACTACCAGCTACAGCTAATGCTGCAACCATGGGGGACTGTGACAAAAGGCACTAGCTGGTTTTCCTTAAATATATAGTGATAATATGCAGTTGCTGATATGACTGCCTGAGGAGATCTTGGTGCTTTCTAATATAACAGTAAGCCTTCCCCACGTACATTTTGCTGCATTCTAATGTGTCTCACAAATGCTTCAGTAGGCAGAGACTACAGTGAAAACAGTATTGTATTCTGTTAATGCTCATAGCTCAGTAACAATCTCTGTGAGATGCTTAGTCAGGCTGCAGCTGTCATGCTGAACATCTTTCCCATTGCAGGCATTAACTACATATGTGTAGTGCAACAGGGCTGTCCTAGCTGGGGAAATACACTGGGGAAAATGTGCATGTTACTAAGCTGCTTCCCCCATTACTTTTGTCTATGAGGTATCTCAAAGTGCTGAGGCTTTTTTATTCATGTGCATAGCTAATTCACCCCTTCTGTGCAATGGAGAAATGAAGATATAGATTTGAGATGGTATTGAGTGACTAACAGTTCTGAGGTCTGGGCTTGAATCCTCTGATTCTTTATCTGCATTAGCTGCTAGTCAAGGTACTTTTTCCTTCCACCAAGTATCTTTCTTCAAATTTGGTCACCAAATCCATTGTGAAACTCCAGACTTATTTTTGCCAATGGTAGACTACCCTCAGACAGTAGATATCTCTAATACATAACAGAAAGCATAGTGTAGCAGAAATGGAGGATGGATCATTTGATGCAGCATTTGATGGATCTGTGAGGGTTTTACATCTGCTGCTTTCTACCTACTTTTGCTACCAGATTCCTGCCTGTGACCTGATAGGCCTTGAAAGCCTTAAAATTATCACTGCTTAAGTAATTTGGAGTAGCTACAGACTTAAATATCTTCACAGATGAACCTATAAGATGTATAAGTATGGGTTGCTTTTATTTGAAAAGCACTTCAACTGATTGGAAGCAAGAAAGCAAGATCCCTGTCCCATCTGGATATCAAAATTCAAACCAGCCTCACACCCAAACTCCTAGGGTTCAAGTGAGGATTTTGATACTGGATTATTTTGAATGGAAAACTTCAGACTGACTGCTAATTTTTTCCAAGTCAAATGTATCAAATTGTACAGTAGCACTTAGTATTTTAAGATGCGAGTGCAATAAGGTGAAAGCCTTACAACTACAACTGATGTAATGAAAACCCTTTAATCTCATTAGTCAGTGAAGCACTATGAGAGTCCCTTCTGTCAAACCTGTGCCTCAGACATGTTGTGGCCTCAGGCTATGTTTTGGAATTGAAGTTTCAGCTTTCTGAATCCCAACCTGATCAGCAATTTAAGTGCGTGTAGTCAATTAGAGTGGCAATTTTGAGCCTCTTTCCATTCGTGGACACCACAGAGGTGTTCATTCCAGGGGAGGTTCAGATCCTGGTATGGTGAGTTGGGCCCCACTGGTAATAAACTTAATTCTCAAAGTCACTTTTTCAGATTTCCCCTAGGAACAGTTTATATCAGAGCTCCAGGGGCTGAGCTGGAAAGTACTGTAAGGTTATAGGCAAAGGAAATATACGGCCTTTCCATTCCCTCTTTCCCATCAGGACGTTAAAGCTCTGCAACAAAAGGATTGTGGATTGCCTTGATGTTTTTATGTCCCCTAGTGCCAGGCTTATCTCTTTAAGGCAGAAATGCAGCTTCGTGTTTATTTACCTGTCCCATATCCAACTGTGTCACATCCTAACCTTTTAAGGCATCTCTTCATAGAGAACACGTTTGTAAATCCAGCCACAGAGCCATGTGTGCTAATGCTGCTCTTTGTCCAGGAGCAAGACTTCATGCTTAAATTTGCCACACACCCCATCCATCTACTCATGATGGTGGTATTCCTCATAGTTTGGTATTCATAGACCTGCTTCAGCTAGCCCTCTTTGCAGGAAAACACCCTGTGTAGCTCTTCAGCTCTGGTATTATTAAAGCAAAAGTATAGGTATGAAAATGCCTTTAGGCTCTGATACATTGCAGGTTATTAATATTAGGAGAGAAACTCTTAGATTGCTACTTTGCTTTCTCCTCTACCCGAGGAACTGATTCCCCACTGCCACTTCAATGCCATTTGCCTTGAATGTCTTCACTGTGAACATCCCTAGCAGTTTTGAGGGATCAAGGGGAAATTGTGAAGAGGAAGGCTAATAATGTGCATTTCTCATGTTAGAGAATGGGAGGAGCTACAGTAATGGTGCATTAAAGGTAATATAGCTGAAAAGGATGGAAAAGAACTAATAGATATGCCAAAACTGGTATGAATGACAAAGTAATGGATGTGGAAAGAAAGGTGGGCAGTAAAAGTGGCATGTGGCATTGGTTCCCAAAGTAGCACATCATTCATATACAAGCCCCTCTAATTTCATCTTCTCAGGATGCTTAGGTCAAAGGGGAATAAGAAAGAAAAGCTTTCAAGTTATGAGAAGATGATGCCAGGAAGTTAAGTGGACAAACTGACTCCTGCTTGGTGCCTGAATGCTGGACAGACCTCTTGTCACATACCTTCTTGCTTTGTGGACAGCTAGCAAAGACAGTTTGACTAGAATCAGTTTTGGTTTTGAAATGCACACTCTGTCCTCTGAGGTCCCATTGTGCCTGTGATGTTGCAACATCATTTGTTCCCCACCACTCTCAAAAGCTGACTCAACACTACACAGCTCAGATTTATATCTGCAGAGCCTTCTCTAGCTAAGCAGCTTCAGCCTCTATCTATCCTTCCAGCAAGAGAGCTTTTTGTAACGTTTAAATCAAATCTCTTTTACTGCAATTATATCCTGGAGGTTCTTGCTTGGTCTACCGCAGACATACCAAACATTTAATAATCCAACTCTTTAATGAAGTTTTACATGTCATCTTGCCCCTGTCTTTTCTCTTTCGCTGAGTGAGCCCAAACCTTGATCTTTATTAATAGTCCTGTTTTGGAGACCTGCAGACATGCCTGTTCTCCACTGCAATAGTTGAAATTGATGTGTCTTGAGGTAGGATGTCACCAAACTAGGCATGATACTGCAAATAACAGTTTAAGAGTACTGAATATGTGGAAAAGTTAATCTAAACTCACTAATGAGGTGCCAGATCATTAGAGAAAACAGAAACTAGTGAGATGACATTTAATTGGTAAATAGAAGCTATTGTAATTGATTAAGGCTGAATACAGAACTAGGTCTGTGAAAGATCTGCTTTTTTCCTCTTTTTAAAGGCATTATTGGTCTTTTGAGAGAAACCTGTGAAAATTTCAGGTTTGGGTTTTTTTTTGGGGGGTGGGGATATCACATTCTTGGGTTTGGAGTGAAATGTTGTGCTTTTAAAATTCTGAGAAAATTTAGTAGAATTCGAGGAAAAACATTATTTCAAGTGTGTTATTCTGCTTTAAATACACTGAAGTAAGATGTGGTGAAATGTGAAAGTGTTTTTTAACTAGTACACTTGGATGAGCTGGGCAGGAGTTCCAGAAATGTTCTGCTCCAAATCACTCCTTTTCAAAGGTAGGAGGAATAAACATATCTATATCTCTCCATGTATAAATGTGTGTAACATAGAATCATAGAAAGGTTAGGGTTGGAAAAGACCTTAAGATCATCTAGTTCCAACCTCCATAACATGCTTGTATGTGTTTTTTACCTGTCTCATCCAAAACATGCATTTATTTTGCACGAAGCAAAAGAAAGCAGCCCTGGTGATACTGCAAGCAGCTAAACAAAGCATCAGAGTGCTCCAATTTGGAACTGCATGTATAAAAGTGCCATGGCATGGAGGTGGGAGGAACACTTTCTTTTACATAGCTCTAGTGCAACCACTTTATCATGCAATGTTGCAGTTTGGACGCTTGACTTTCAGAATGTCTGGCAGGTTGAATGGAGCTCAGAGCAACAACCGTAATCAGGGGTTGGAGTGACCTTATTTACTAGGACAGATTTAAATACGTACAACTTGGCTAAGTTATGAAGAAAGGATTTACGCTAATTGTCTGGATATTTGGAGAGCAGTAAAGCCTGGAAAGCACAGACCTGATTAGGGCATTTTAATAACCTAAGCTAAAATTTCACATTGGATGGCAGAAAACTGTGACAATGAGATGTCTTAACTTGGTGAGACAGAAGGCACCCTGTAGTTTGGGGCTTTTGCAGTGTGCCTGACAAAGAGCAGCAGAAAATGTGGGTACACATCCTTCCCTGTGGAAACTCTCTTGCACTGGCCAAGGGTTCCAAATGAGTCAATATTTCTTCTTCCAGTTAAGCATGCTGCATAATGGCAGAGCATAAGCAGAGCAAGCTGAATCATTTTTCTTATGCAAAATCTGAAGAGAAGCTGTGGTTAAAGGGGTGAGTTTTGATGGTTTCTTCAAATTGGAATCATTCTGAATCTGTTGAGATATCTCATTTTTAGGTTAAATGAAAAATACCGGATTCCTGGTTCTCATCAGACTATTTTGACATCTGTCTGAAGTGTGGTTGATGGTCAGAGAACCTCCAGTCACAGAATTATTCAAGCTGGAAGGAGATTGTCTAGTCTAACTCCCCTACTGAATGTGCAAGGTCAAATAAAGCTGTGTCTGGATGGGTTTTGAATAGCTGCCAGGCTAGAGAATTTACTGCCCCTCTGGGCAACCTATACCAGTGTTTGACCACCCTCACTATAAAAAAATTTGGGGTTTCTTATGTTTTAAGTGAATTTCCTGCGTTTCATTGCACCCACTGCAGCTTGCTCTTTCTGACTTTGTTTTCTGTACTGCCTGCAATCAGGTACTTATATTGATAAGGTTCATCCTAAACTCTCCTTTCTTGAGGCCAGCTCCTAACTCCATTAATGCCTCATCAAATGCTGTATGTCCTTAATCATCTTGGTGGCCCATTGTTGGACTGAGTCCTACATGTCCATGTCTTTATTGCACTGGGGAGCCCAGATGAGGCCACAGCATTGTTTCTCCAGTGCTGGGTAGAGGGGAAGGATTACCTCCCTTGACCTGCTGTCATTACTTTTCTTCATAGGAAGGTGCTGACTACCTTTGTCACAAGGGCACATTGCTGGCTCATTGATAGTTTTGTTGTTATCAGGACTCCAAGACCCTCTCCTGCACAGCTGCTTTGCAGCCAGTCAGACCCCAGCACGTGCTGGTGCATGAGGTTATTTCTTCCCTAGTTTGGGACTTTCCATTTCCCTTTGAGCTATTCGAGATCCCTGTCATCTCAATTCTTTGGACCACTACAGTTTCTCTGAATGGCAGCACAACCTTCTGAGTGGTATTGGACTGCCTGCAGTACACCACTAGTGACCAACCCCCAGCCAGGCTTTGTGCCACTGACCACAACCCTCAAAGTCCAGCACTTCATCCAGATTTCAGCCTCACTCTCTGCTTACCTATTGCCCTTCTTTTGTCTTCTAAACTAGTCGTTTCATTGTAGAAGGCTATCAGGTTAGTCAGGCACAATTTCTACTTCATAAATCCATGCTAACTGCTCTCAATTACTTTCTTTTTATACTTAATATATCTGGAAATGATTTCCAGAAGCATTTGTTCCATCATTTTCCCAGGAATCAAGATAAGGCTGATGGGCCTGTAATTGCCAACAGCTCCTTCTTGCCCTTCCTGAAGATAGGGGTTGTGTTTGCTGATCTGGAAATTATCAGTGGAAACCAAGTGCATCAATCCATTTCCCTTTTTTCACTTGGTTTGGGAAAAATTATGGTTTACCTGGAATAAATACTAACACGTTTTAAAGCCATTTCTTGAGCTGGAAGAAACGTTTCTGTAGTGAAGCTTGGGAAAGGGTAAGGAAGTCAGAGAGTGGAGTTGGATCCTGCAAGTCACAGTCGTTAGCAGATAAAACTTGTGCTCAAGAGCTCATTACCACTGAACTAAGACTGTTGTGCTACTTCTACTCTAAGAACAGTGTTTCAGCGCTTCTTCCCTTTCTCATGCCAAAAAGCAATCGTCATTGAGTAACTGGCCACCACACTTGCAGTTCACTGCCTTGGCATGACACCGAAAGGCTCCCTCTTTCAAACTGCTAGGTGGGAGGGGGCCGCAGGTCCTGACTCTTCTCTCCTTCTCCTTGTTGCTTTTGTTCTCTGCCTTAATTCGTTTTTGAAGGACTGATATTTTATTCAGCATTCCCTGCTGCGCCGTAGCCCATGATAGAAGTTCCTCAAAAGCACTCCCTCGACAAAACAGCTGGTCTTTGAAACTCTGCAAGTGCTAGTAGGAAAGGTGAGAGTGGCAGGGAGCACTATAGAGGGGGAGAAGAGAGAGGGAAGAGGTGTGTGTATGTGTGTGTGCAGGAAATGTGCTAATTGTGAGGAATAATGAGGCAAAAATATGACAGGGTTTTATTACAAATAATAGACAGTGAACTTCAAACAACAGCAATGAGTCATTAAAAACACCACAGCAACAGAGTTAAATAAATGCATAATTAGCCAGTGCCGTGAAGGTGGAATTTACTGCTCCAGAGATTCTTAAGGGAGAGTCAATAAATTCACAGCTGGGTTTTTTTTCCTTCTTTCCCCTCAGGAACAGGAGAAAATGTGAATGAGCCCAAGGCTGTTCTTGAGGTTTTGGCGGGATTTCCTTCCTTGTTGGCACAAACCACAGTCTCTGTCTCAACGGAGACAGGGCTGCCAGATCTGCTCTCCCGAGGGAGCTGGGATGATTTGTGAGTGGCAGGACTGAACATTATGTGTTTGGGATTAAAGCAAGAAGTGTGTCTGGTCCTAGGGCAATTCCAATGAGATATAGGAAAAGATGTTGCAAGTCCTGCATGTTCCTTAGCATGAGTATGTGGAAGACTCGCTCTGAGACCCCAGAGCAGCTTCCAGTATCTGAAGGGGGCCTACAAGGATGCTGGGACTCTTCATCAGGCACTGTAGTGATAGGACAAAGGGTGATGGGTTCAAACTGAAATGGGGGAGGTTCAGGTTAGATATAAGGAGAGGTTGGACAAAGCCTTGGGTGGCATGGTTTAGTGTGGGGTGTTCCTGCTTGTGGCAGGGGGCTTGGAACTGGATGATCTGAAGGTCCTTTCCAACCCTAACTATTCTATGATTCTATAATGAAAAAATTCTTCCCTGTGAGGGTGCTGAGGCGCTGGCACAGGGTGCCCAGAGAAGCTGTGGCTGTCCCATCCCTGGCAGTGTTCAAGGCCACGTTGGATGGGGCTTGGAGCAACCTGCTCTAGTGGAAGGTGTCCCTGCCCATGGTAGGGGGTTGGAACTGGGTGAGCTTTAACGTCCTTTCCAACACAAACCATTCTATGACTCGATGGCTATATAACTGTATATAGGGTATCAGGGTATGTTATCCCTTTTTTTGACTTTTGCATAGGTGTCTGAANCACGTTGGATGGGCTTGGAGCAACCTGCTCTAGTGGAAGGTGTCCCTGCCCATGGTAGGGGGTTGGAACTGGGTGAGCTTTAACGTCCTTTCCAACACAAACCATTCTATGACTCGATGGCTATATAACTGTATATAGGGTATCAGGGTATGTTATCCCTTTTTTTGACTTTTGCATAGGTGTCTGAATCCTGCAGGCTTGTGTTGTGGGTTATCACGATGTGAGCTCTGACCTATGTGTGCGTATAGAAACAGGCTGTTGCATGTGGATCCTTTCATAAGAGGCACCAGGTGGCATGTGGGTCCACTCTGTGATGCTTGGGTACAGAGTGAGGTTGATTTTGAAAGGTAACAAGCTATATGTGTCATTACAGCAGCAAGATTATTGTATAATGAGATATTTGCATTCTCCAGTGCCATCCATACTAGACCGATGTGAAAATATTCCTCACAAACGTTTTTTTTTTATCTTCCTTCCTTCCGGGAAAAAAATGTAGGTTTGTTCTGAACTGATTCCACACTGTGTTTCTCCCCTTAGGGTGCTTCACTTTCACAGATTGCCTTTCAACACCCCCTTCTCTACCCTGTGCTAGGTACAACTGAAGTCCTGTAACCCATAAGGCAATGCAGGGAGTTTTGTCTGATCAATTTAAGGCAGCACCCTGTGTGAGTCCTGTATCTCAGTGTGTTACTGGCACTGTAATCAGGCCAGGAGGCAATTCCTGTAAGCAGCTGAGTTAGAGGGACTTTTAGTTTCTTGAAACAATTTAAAATAGAACATGCTACTTCTGGAAAACTAAATACGTTGATTTTTTTGAGATCATAAAACCCATCTTTGATCAAAAATGTCACTGTTCTGACTTGGCGATTCCATCCCATGGGAAGAAAAGAAATTTCAATTTTTTATCACCTGCTTACAATGAAAAAAAAATCTTCAGGTTTCCCAAGAGAGAAGAAACTCTTAATCTCACTAAGTTTTCCTCTATGCTATACAGTGACTCCCATAAAATTACCTACAGAACAGTGTTTTCCTTCCCCATTTTGAACCAAAAAGGCTGCTGTACTTCCTTTCACTTGATTTGAACTTGGCAGCTCTGTGCTCTAAAGCATTGGAAGCTCAAAAGTGAAATCCAAGTAATAGCAATGTTGTCTTCTGTAGAACGCTACCCACTCACCTAACCACATTACTGGTGGGGCAGACTCCTACTGCTCTCTGGGAGCGCATCTCTAATTCTGCCAGCATCAAACCTGTCATGTGAAGGGAGATAGACATAGTTCAACAGGCAGTTAGGGAGCTTGAGCAAAGGTATGAGACCCTTCTGCTGATTCTCCTGCACCCCAAAATTGTTATGCCAAGTGTGACCTTTTGGCCACGTGCAAAACTGCAGGCCACATCTTAAAGCTGGACAGCCAGAGCTGAAATACAGTAGTGTAAGGAGGAAGAATGACTCTCTGAAGTGAGAGGAGAGACTGCAACTGTGAGAGACTTCCTAATCCCATGGCTAAAAGACAAATGATTTCAAGAAGAAGCTTTCTCTCAGATTATCTGCCATGATAAACACTTTTCAGCAAAAAGATAATGAGAAAAAGCAGTGCCTAACCCCAGGGGAAAAGAAAGAGACAACAGAGATTGCATCGTGCTATCGGTATGCCACCAAATCAGCAATTGATGCTAACGACAAATGGACATGGGAGATAAAATCACTGCCATGCATTGAAGCCTGTGCCTACCTCTGATGCAGACCTGGAGCTCTCCTTTCTCTTTACACCCTAACAACGTCTGTGCAGCTTATGTCTCCCAGTAAAACGCTATTGAGCAGAGCTTCATGCGAGTGCTGCGTGGGGTGTGTGTGTGAACAGGTCTGTGTGTGGGAGAACATTTGTGTGCTTGCCTGTGAGGGTATGAGCACTCCATGAGCATCTCTGTACCTGTGGGAGGCACAGAACTGGGGTGTATCCACCCCTTCACAGCTGCTGCTAAGAGTTAATAGGATTAGTCTGAGGTTTTAAAAGAGCTGCTGTTAAAGGCTTTCTGTGTTAGCTGAACATGTGGGTTAGACATGGCACCTCACTTTGCCTCATAGGGTGTTTGATGGAAGAAATCAGAATGACCACGTGTCTTGAGGAGCTGCTGAAGGGTATTATCTTCACCACAGATGATATTATTCCCGCAAGGGAAGTGACCAGGGAGAACAGGAATTGGATATTGAGGTCACAGAAGAAAACAGCATGAGACATCACTTACATGCTGGGAGCAAATATTGAGGGATACTAGGGGTTGGCTCATGAGGTTTTAAAGTATTGCTCTGAAACCACCACACGTCATCTCTGCCTGGCAGGGACAGGGCGAAGGGAGACTTGTGAGAATTAGAGGACAGTCACAGGTGCATTTTGCCTGTTGTCCTGTAAGTGAAAGTTTCCAGAAGAATTATGGGAATGACTGGGCCACCTGAGTGGATGTTGTGCAGGGGCTGGGAAGTGTGCTGGTAAGGATGGCATTGTGTAGAGGGACAGCCAGGGCTGTCTCTCAGGATGTTTTCTGTGCCAGGTACATCCTACCACAATGCCTGAGTATCCTGGAAGGGTTCCTCATGGTGAGCAGGGTGCAAGAGCAGTAGCTGTGCTGCAAGGGGTGAAAAGACCGAGCACAGCAGCCTTTCTTCTCCAAGCATGCAGCATGAGACCTTGGAGAGGCAGGGTAAAGAAGGCAGATGCACTAGGGGGAGGAGTAATAAAGAAAACTAACTGGAAAAATACCCCATAGTGTTTAATGTGTGAGAGGAGGGGTATGGATGTTGTCAGGTGCTTTGGACTCTCAGTACAGCTTGTTGCATAGCAGGAGAGTGCAGTGGCTGACATGAGTGGGGAGAACCAGCCTTCAAGCAGTGTTTGTACTGTGCCATGGCCCTAGTCCTGCTTTATCTGCCTTGCAGTTTCTCTGTCAGGTCTGTACAGCCAAAGCCTGGGTACAGGCATGCATTCTGCATGCAGTGCTGCCCATCTCCCCAATACACTGTCTGGGGTGGACAAGGTATTGCAAAGGTAGAGCCAGTGCACTCTGAAGCCATTGCGTGCCAATTTGCTGTGCCAGGTCCATCCAGCCTGCCCTGCCCCAGCCCAAGCTGTAACTGCTGTTTGTATCCTGCACTGCTGCAGAGACTGAATCTCTGTTTCTGCTGGCTAGCAAATGTCTCGCTGGGGGATTGTCACAGGCAGCACTGGGGAAATAAAATAAGGCTTTTTTCCAGACCTTTTCCCGGCTCAGAAAAGTTCAGGAGGTTTCAAAACACCCTTCTCGTTGTAGGAACCCTGAATCTCCTAACCAAGCTAGCACTGGGTAGACACAAAGCCATAAATCAGTCTCTGCCTCCTTTTGAAAGCACTGTGGAGCTTTTTTACATCCCTGAATTTCCATTTTGTGATAAGATGCAGGAGGACTTTGCACGGTGAGCCTGCACAATGCTGTGGAAGGGCAGGATACACTTGAGCACGCTCCCGAAGAACGCCCCTGAGATGTTCCAACTCAGCAGACCACAACCAGCTCAAGGTTTGTTCACTAATTAGATGATGTGGAGCGCTCTGGGGGACAAGCACATGCCAGAGCAGCTGTGGGCTGTTCCCTCCTCCCTTTGCTTTTGCCTTGTTGACTCCGTTTGGCCCCTGCTTAGGTTGTGAACTGCTCCAAACTGCATCTATCCCTCTTCCTCATGTGCCCTTTCATCCTCCTGGTGAGGCATGTAGAGATGCAGGCACATCAGCAAGTGAAAAGGTGTACCTTCCCAAGGCACAAGGGTGCACATGTATGGACCTAGTATGGACAAGGTGTGAGGATTTTAAGTAATTCTTGCCCCTTGTGCTGCCTTTTCTGTCATCCTGGATCATCTGTTATTAGGATTATATGTAAGGAAACTAGATGTAGGTTGAGAGTCAGACTATACTGTTCACCCTGTGAAGACAAACCTGGACCTTCTTAAGACAGGTTTGTTTTTAAGCTGGGCCACCTAGAAAGGAACATGTGAAACACTATGTTTAAATAGTGTTTGTTAAACCAGCCCTCTGGCAATGCTCTAGCCAACCTCAGCCCTTCCTACAACTCACCAAGGTCTCCATTTATCTTTTTCCCTTATCCGCTGCATTTGTGTGTGTTACTGATCAGTGCAATTTCACAGGCCTGCTAAGGACTGCTTTGTATGACCTCCCTGTGCAGAGTTCAGGGATCACCGCTCCAAAATGCACTCACGCCATGAACTCAGCTTTTCTTTTCAGCTTGATGCAAACCCCTAATTGCTGCAAACATCTAGAGTTTGGCAGCAAACTGTTGTGAATGTGAGCAGAACGGTACCCTTGGCTTAACAAAGCAAAAGTAGAAGAAACAGACAAGCAAGAAAATAGAGGGGTATATATATATATATATATATATGAACACATGGTCCTAGCCACAAAAAGTTTCTGAAATGGCTGCACTGACCCAGCTGGTGTGGGTTTAGATCTATAATTGCAGTGTTTCTCATGACAATTCCTCTTTCCAAAAGCTTCCTGGCAGAGACAACTTATCTGGCATGAACAACAGTGTGAAATGAAGATAAATGAAGAATGTGGGCCCACGAATCCCTAGAAGTAAGCTGGTTTGATCTTACTCAGATGAAAGTTTTCAGGTACTGTTTTGTACTGTTTTTTCCTCTTCTGTGACTAGAAAAGCAGCAACACAAGTACCAGCTGAAGGGATCAGTGGAGGGAAAATGTAGCCGCGCAGTTTATACGTCATCTTAGGGTTTAAGTGAGCTCAGCTCATGTCCTGCTTCTCCTGCAGACTGCTGTATAGCAACCTTGAAAAACAGATGTCTTCATTTCATAGTCTCAATTTAAGCATATTTTGACATGTGGCTTGTAGTATGTGTGCTGTTCTGGCCGGTACTAAAGCAGCACCTATAGCCTGGTATGAGTGTGGCATTAGCAAAAGCATGGCTTTGTGGAGCCCAGCTACTTCTGATCAGCACATGGTCAGAGGTACTGTGGAGGGACTTCTGGTTAGGAGGATAGATGGTATGAAGCTGCGAAGGCTAGATCAATAAATATAAAAGTAGATAATTATATAAGCAATAGATGAATGTTCATTAGGCAAATCTGCATATTTAATTTTAGTCTTTTGACTCAATTTGGGAATGACTCCTGTGTTGTGATAGAAGAGGGATGTGAATCATGTGAACCCCCCTGTCCAAACAATGGAATACGAAGACACCTGAAGTCCCCATACAGCTGAATTCCCTTGGTTTATGCCATTCAGGTGTATCCATTTGGATCTGTTCAGGCAAAGAATGAAAGAACTGCACAGCAGGAACCTTCCCTCCTCTCACCTCCCCATAGGTTGGCTGCAGAAATGCAATGTCTCCATTTTTCAGGGACACAGTTTAGTTCTGCTGTAGGTATTTTAACACCACCATGGGTCAGGCAAGTTCTAATTGGCTTTAATTAACACCTTATGTAAGAGATGTCCAATTCTTTCCTATCCTTGGGAAATATTGAAATAAATCACCACCACCAACCTGATCCAGCTGATGGCTCTGTAATCAACAGGTATCAGACATCTGCCCACACACCTCTCGGTCAGGAAGTCAGGTTTCATCTCCTGACTCAAATGATTCCTTTAAGGAAAGTTCAGTAAAATAGAATCCTGCTGTATTATCACGCTCTAAGTCACGGCAAGAGAAGAGACAAGAACAGATGAGTCACAGATCATTGATTCTCTTTTCTCTTGAATGTATTGGAAATTTTTGATCTTTCTGCAAAATTCATCTTGTTCATTTCATTATTGTTAATTTTTATGTGGTGGGTGTTTGTGTGTGCAGCTCTTTACATGCTGGATAAAGACACACAAAGTAACCCTTATGCCTACAGACTTCTGTTGGTTTGTTTTTTCTCCTAGAGCTGATATGGATGTTTCTCCCCGGTGATAGAAAAGCACAGTTTTCTGAGGAGGAAGGTGAAACACTTGGTCTGAAACTCAGGATAGTGTGGTGCTACAGTGCTGCTGAAGTATCAAGTTGTAGTTTGGGTGTCAATGAAGTTGGGTTCCTAAAACAAGCTGGCAGCATATCGCATAGGAGATGGAGGTGTAGCTTCATCTACTAAGACTGCATAGTTTAGATAAACATGCATAGTTTAGATATCTAGGTCTGAACTCCTCACATTAGTCACCCTGTCGAGTGTTGCTGTAGTTCTTACTGCCAAAGGGCAGTTCTCTTCAGCCACACTGCCTGATGAAAGGAACTAGGAGGCCTTCTGTTCCTATGTCCTCCTCTTTGAGAAAGAGAAATATAAACTCCTTTAGCCACAGATAGAAAAGTCTTTCTACAGAGGATAGTGGAGCCAATAGTATATGATAGGAGAAGAGAGCAAATGATTCCTCTTCCTTCTCTCTGATAAATATTGGGATATTCATTGGGTGGTCCTTAAGTGATTAGGCATGAGTCTGGGTTTTTTTTAAATATCAGGATATTTTTGCCACCTTTTGTTTCTTAAGAAGAAAGGCTTTTCTGCTGATTTCTTGGGGACTACAAGAAGGAATAGATTTTTGAAGAAAGAGGGTCTATGGGCCTCAGGGGTAAAGATCTGGGTGCCTTTAGGAATGTGAAGGAGGCTGGACTGGTTATATGCCCCACTGGTTGCTGAAAACATGTTTTGTGATAAATTTTGGCACTGAAATAGAAAGTCCTGTGCATTTCCAGCCCTCCTACTGGAAAGGGAAAGGAAATCTAAACCCATATAAATCAATTCTCAGTAATGGTTTCCACCTGCATTTGGAGACAGGTTAAAAACCTCTGAAGGGTTATATCTAGGCCTTGTTCATCTTAGTTGTTTCTTTTTTTCCATTTTACTTCAAAACCTGACTTTGAATACTTACCATAGAACCACTTTTCCAAAGTGTTCATTTCTCCCCTCATTGCCCACCACAGATGACGCTTTCCCCTGCTTTGAGACAGAACAACTGCATCCTTGTTTCCCCTGGTGTCAACTGCCTTTGGAAGGTTTGTGATTTGCCTTTGTTTTTCACCACACAGATTTCCTTTCGTTTCAATACAGTGAATTTCAGGCTGGATTGATGGTCCTGCAGAGCAATGTTTTTCTGTGTGATAAATAACACAGGGGCTCCCCGTACTGATCAAATGAAGCTGGGATTTCCAAGGTGACAGAGTCCATAGATTTCTCGAAGGGTTTAAGTTTAGCATGCTCTGAAAAATTATTGGTACTGTAATTGTACCATACTGAAAGAGCTTGGCTGTTTGTTTTCTCCTCTAAAGGTGGGATACTTGTGGCACAGTGACATCATGCTGAAGTGTATGTTGTCCCATTTGCTTGTCAACCTGAACATCTCTGCTTCCTTCAGACAACCTTTGAGCAACTTGATCTAGTGGAAGGTGTCCCTTCCCATGGAAGGAAGGTTGGAAGTATACGATCTTTACAGTCTTTTCGAACCCAAATCATTCCACGATTCTATGATTTCGAGAGGAAGTTGGTGGTCAAAATAGAGGCTGCTTTGTTCATATTTTTTATTGTTCACCGTTGCTTTGGTGGATGTCACCTTTTTCCCACCAGAGCTCATGCTCATGTGGCACATGCATGCAAAATGGAAGGATGTCTAATGCTTCTCACCTTTGGCTTCTGACTCAGCTCCACATCTGAAAATCGTTATGATTTGACAGCTTGGTTGCCCATCAGATGGGTAGATGAGATACAGCAGAGCTCTTCATCTGCTGATATAAATAGCCTTCCTGTTGGGCAGTTATCCAGAAAGGCCTGGGACAGAATTAGACACAAGGACTGCAATTTTTCTTCCTTCTGTGAGTCCCTTCTCAACTTAATTGCTGGGGTTTTATTAGGGCAGGAAAGGAGTGAGGGAAAGAGAGATGGGATAATGGATAGAGAAGCTATCTAAGCTACTTCTGATATTGCTCTCAGATCTAAACACACAGGATCCCTTTCTCTTGCAATTTGGTAGTCTGGCACATTGTGCTACCACAAAATTAGCTTAAAACATCCAGAAACCTTTGGGTGAGAAAACACAGTCAGAGTAAGGTAGAGCAGACAATAGGAAAAAACCCTGTAAGGTCCAACTAATCAGATACCTGAGATCCCAGTGTTGCTCAATCTGCTTAGCAGAAATTAAACTGATGACTTTGACCTTTCTAGGGCCTTAATTTTACATATGTAATGCCATCACTTCATACTTTCCATTTGTAAGATTCAAAGCAGCTTAAAAAATGAGGGAAGTTGAAGCAATCCTTTATTACAAACTCGCTAAGAAAAATGATTTAACAATGCTATTAACAGTCACAAGACTTGCCCATTCTGCCTATGTGCAAAGTTAACATATCCTCCAGGCTCCTCTTACCTCATCCAAAGTTATCAAGCAGCTCAGTAAAAGTGCTTCGTTAATAATGTTCTTCCCTGCAGCTAGCTGATGCTGTACTCACCACCTGAAATCCCACTATATACTTGTTTTTTTCCCTTATAAAAGGGAAATGTCTCATAAAAGGCATTCTACGTTACGCAGTCTGCATTTATCTGATGGCCTTCTGTATAGCACATGCGTTACCTTTGGCTAATTGCTGGTCTCAAAATAAATGCGCAAATTAGTATGTTTGGATTCAGGCTCCTGTTTGGTTCATTAGAGAGACAAGACCAGCTGCAGAGTCCAGTTATGACAACTGCACCAAGTATCATCAGAGCTGACACTGAGGTCCTAAGTTCAGGTTTAAGCCCAGACTATGCTTTTTAAATAAAGAAACCTGAAGTCCTCTGAGGAGCAGGGCTGTGTAAGAAACTGACGGATACGATCAGGCATTGTAGCTTCTTTAATGTTTGTGTTTTGCAGCTTGCAAGGTGAGGCCTGACCTGAGCAGAGCAGACAGTGATGAACCACAAGACAACCATTTCAGAGATGTGGGGAGCTGAGCACACTGGTCGGATGCTTATTATAGTGGCTGCCTGCAAAGCAGTTTGGCAGGAGGAGCTCTGATAAATTCCCTTATGTTAACAGACATTGTTACTTTCTTGTTTTCCCTTCCTTGCATTCTGTATTTGGAAGTGTTAGATGAGGTATGTAGGCACCTGGAGCAGTGGCTTGTGTGAGGTTTGAACCAGCAGAGATCAGAGCTGCATTTCAAAGTCTTTCCAGATTCCCCGTTGCTGCTTGTTCCATCTCCTCTGGACCTTCCTCCTGCCTGAAATGCCAGAATGAAGTGTTCTCTGAAACTCTGATTGCACGGTCTGTTTCCCCCAGTGGTGCCTGGTAAAAGAAATCTTCTTTCTTGGATATCAAATTTGAAAGCAAAAGTAAGAGAGAAAATAACAGTTGCTTTAAATAATGAACAAAAATACCAGGAGATTTATTTCCCCTTACATCTCTCCTCCCTCATGCAGATATTCTCTTCTTTAAAAACAGTTTTCCAAAGTGAGTTTCTTGCTGGATCGACAGCATCCTCTGTTCACATACCAAATGGGAATAACTAATGCATGGGAGTGCAGACTTTCACTCAGCAGTAGCAGCATGTCTTGGATTTAATATAGCTAGAAGGTTGTATATGTGTGAAGAACTAGGGTTATCTCCCTAGTACATTCAGTGACAAAATCCTGTGCTTTTCTGAACAAGGATGAGGGTAGAGGTGTCAACTTATTGATTTCTAAGTGGGGCAATAAATGATCAATTAATGATTTCACTACAGTAACTCAAAATGGTTTACATGATAAAATGGATCTACGGTTGGCCTGGTATAGAAGTCCCCCAGGCAAAGCTGGAGATGTTGCTCAAATCTTCTTGAACCCCTTTTGCCTTTGAAACTGGCATATTGGAATTGATTACAAACTTGGCATTCCTCAACTCATATTCTGTGCTTAGAAAAGTGGAATGTTGCTACTTTGACCCCTTCCCCTCCCCCCCCACCCCCCCCTTTCCACTGCATAGCTCTTTGTCTTCACTCAGTTTGTGGTTATAATTGGTCATCTAACTCACAGTATTGCTTCTTTCTTAGGGGCAGCCAGCAGGGAGCAGCTCCTGGTGCCCACTTGCCTACAGANACCCCCCCCCTTTCCACTGCATAGCTCTTTGTCTTCACTCAGTTTGTGGTTATAATTGGTCATCTAACTCACAGTATTGCTTCTTTCTTAGGGGCAGCCAGCAGGGAGCAGCTCCTGGTGCCCACTTGCCTACAGAAAGCTAAAGTTGATTACCAAAAGTTCTTGTGCCACTAAAAAATGAAACCTATTTTTACATTTAAAACAGTGCACAAAAGTGGGTGTGAGGCCACTTGAATCCCAAACATTTAACAACAGCTCAGGCAATTGTTTCTGAGCATTTTCTTTGTGACATTTTTCAGATGTAACTGTGAAACACAGGGATATTTTTAGGATGAACAAGGTTAATCAGCAGCAATATAAAGTTTCAGTTAGCTTTTTATTTTTTGCCTGCTTTTGAGAATCTCTACACTTCCAAATGTCCAAGTGTCAACAGATACCAGAGTCAGGGAGCACTGATAAATGCTCTGAAAGGGTCTATTCCTGTGTTATTTTTGAGATCACAGTATCTTAGAATTGTTAGGGTTGGAAAAGACCTTAACGTCATCTAGTTCCAACCCCTGAGAAGCAGGATGAATTTGAAGTCTTCTCTTGAAAGGGTTTGATCTGATGGGAATTCTGTCACTGTTTTCCAGAAGACTGGGCATTTCCAATGAGGTCAGGAATGGATTGAGCATCCTAACTGGAAATGAGGATGAGCAAAGTCCATAGCCACTTTCTTAATAGCTGTACCTGAATCTATTAGGTTTTGCTGCTTACCAGCTAAGCTTATAATGTTATTTCCAACTAGATAAAGAGGTGAAGTTTTATCCTGAACTCATGTATCCCTGAACTTAAGAATCCTGTCCACAAACTCCTCACTGAGGGGGTGGTTCGGGTTGGGGTGGACCTCACAGTGTCCATAAAGTGTTAAGTGACAAGCCAATTCCAACATTCCCTAAGAAGTTTTGACACCCTGGACTACTTGTGATGAAGGTTCAGCCAAGGATGTGACATAGAGACAGCCCTAATAGAGTTGATGGATAGAGGAGATAAGACTGAGCCAAAGATCGACTGTTTTTCCAAGCATTATTAGAGGAGTTGTGTGTTTGAGGCAAGAATCAGAGCCTGCTTGCAGTAGCTGAAAACAAGGAATCATAAGTCCATATGCAAACCCCCACTTAATTTAGAAAACAAAGCTGCTGAAAAGTTAAGATAAATGAGAAGGAGACCCACACTGAATCCTGCTGTGGAATCTTCATTGCAGTACGGTGACCTGAGACGGCAGAGATGGGTGGCTGTCCTTAAACCAGCTAAGTGGGTAGACAGAAAGGATGAAAGGTGCATGGGAATCCTCAGGGGGAGGCACTTCAGAAGTCAGTGAAGTCAGTCTAATATATTCTCTATCATTTCCTAGGGGTGGGAAAAGGCAGGACTCTTTATTTTATAGGTTTGGGAGGTATTTCCTTGCTAATGTGAGTGAGTTGGTGATGTATTTTCTCAGTGATTTTTGCACTTTGCAAATAGAAAAAGTGTCAAGTTTGAAGTCAAGATGGTAACTGTAGCTTGAATGATCTTCTGCTTGGCTTAGGTCCATGGGTGCATCAGAATGGATGGGAGCAGAGGCAGGATTTAGGACTGGGATACTGGAGAACATGCTGGTCACTCAGCAGGCATGAGGGGTGTGTTGGAATTACCCCCTGACAAAACTGGAGTGTCCACATCCACTTTCCTGAGGACACAGTCCCCTGTGTGGATTCCCTTCCCCTCACATTGGCTCCAGCAGCCTGGACACTTGTCAAATCCCCAGCACACAGCTGCCTGCATCTCACACTCTGTTATTATTGCTGATGCTAATCTCTGACCGCTGCACACGGGTCAGAACCAGGAGATAATTGCAGCTCTGATCTGCCAGGCACAGTCCTTTGTGAGTAGTTAATGAGTGTTCAGGAAAATAAAGCAGATAGAAGAAAAGCGGGATTGTGGTTTGCATACAGTGAGATAGAGAATGAATAGGAGATGGAAGGAGGGGACAATTCACTGATGGGGGAAAAGAAAAAATTAGGGAAAAAATAAATCATTTGTACTAAAAGCCAAGTGGATGTAGCTGACTCCTAAGAAGGGGACTAAGCAAGCAGGATTCAGTGACAGCCTTGGTCTGTTTGCAGTGCTGCAGAGATGGGGGTCATCATCTCCCTTGCCAGTCAGAGGGCTGCACCCACAAGACCAGTATCCTTGTGCTCTTTGCTGTTGGTTATTTCCTCTCCTTTACTCTGCACTACATGGCCTGTGTGTATGAAGGTGCCCTCTAGAGATTGCCTATCTACTCCTAAAATTGTCTTTAGCTCTCTCTCAGCTTGAGTGGCAGTGACCTGTATCTCTGTATCTGAATTACTGAACTTTATTCCCAGCTCTATCTTTATATCACATACAGAGGGATCGGGTTTAGTGTTTGAAGGAGAAAGGGGACTTTTATCAAATCTTCCCTAAGCAAAAGATAGCTGCATCTAGTGATCCATGTGATGTGACTCCTCACAAAGACCCCAGAGAGTGCTCTCTCTGATGGAGGAGGTGGCTCTACCTGCTCCTGTGACATCTGTCACAAGGGGAAAATGATGCAATATGGTGACATGACAGCTTGGTGGTCTGGGCTTCTGGAAACCAGAAACCACCTCAGTGGAGGGGAAGGAAAACTGCTTCCTGCAAATGAGTTAGAGTCACTGGGGATGGAGTTTGAGGGGGGAATAAATGATTGCAGAACGTGTTTGTGTCCATATGAGTCCCCTCTTCCTAACGACCATGTTAATGTGCTCATAAAAAGATATGGCACAGGGGGGACGTGACTGTTCAGGTTGATTAGCATTTTATGGCAGAACTAAGCTCCATGACAAACTGCTGGCTGGGTGGCCTGGTTTTACAACCCAGAAAACTCTAAGATGCTGAAAGTATGAGCTGCTTTTCCCTACTTGGAGTGCTATTATAATGATAACATTATTAATTATTATTGACCTCTGAGGGATCCTGCAACTCCCATGAAAACACAAGATGGTGAGGGAGCTTTGGGGTAATAGGTGAGTGCTGACCAGAAGTGCTCTGTACTGGCACAACAGGACAAGGATGCTGGTGACGGAAGTGCCTACAGCTGGCTTCAAAGTCAGACAAGGGTGACACCCTCCTGGACCTATTAACCATAAAACTAGGTATTGAGTCCTAATGTCTTGGCCATATCCAGTCTTCCTCTGCAGTTTGCTGTTTGCTTTCAGTGAAGTATTGACTCTGTTTCACTATCAGTCCAAGCTCACCTGTACCATGGTTCTGTATTGCTTTGCAGTCTGGAGGCATGTTTTGTGTTGAATGACCCTTTGTTTGGAAAGATGTGAGGGTCTTTTCAAGGTGAGATGGACCATGGATTCATTTCCAGGTTTGAAATAATGTGTGGGGTCTTTCTCTAGCTCCAGAAGCTACTGGGCCAGATTTTTGTCCAGTAATAATGGCTGAAATGTAAATTGATAAAATGGGATGAAAAGGGAAAAAAAACAGAGGGCTTGAATCTGGCTGTGAATATGCCCTAGAGATCACTAGCCTTTCCATCACTACTGATGTCCATGTAGGAAGTCGGTTTCAGAGAGCTGCAGAGCAGGTTCAGACAGCAGGGCTTTGTAAGGCAAGGAGCAGCTCCTTCTGCGAGGCAGCGAGCAGAGGGACTATGCGATGGCAAACATTTATCCCATGTGCTCTGTGTTGTCTGCAGTGATGGAAGGGCTCCATCTGGTTAGAAGTCTCGGTATATAACTGCTTATCATATAATGTCACTTGGAAGTCAATTTTTTTGCTAAGGGGGGAAGTGACAGGTGTTGAATAGCCTAATGTCAAGAGAATAACAGGTTTTACGCTAAGAGATTTAGAAATGTGGGAGAAGTGGTTTTAAGGGCAGATCAATCCTGAGAGTGAATACGGTGCGTTGTGCTGGAGGTGAGATGCAAGCCCAGCTGGAGGGAAAGTGTACCAGAACAGGTAAAAGCCATGCATCCTGCATGTGTGTGTGAGTGTACACATGCATATGTTACTAATGAAAACCTCAGTTGAGCACTCTGTCTTTATTCATCCATGCACATGAGCATTTGTCTCTTTAGACAGTCTTACAACAGGATTTCCTGGAAAAGCTGGAAATAGCTTTCTGGGTATTAGGAATAACGCACATACTCAAATGTGTGCTGAATGGAAGCCTAGACCCGTGTGAGATACTTGAAAGTATCATTGGACTCCCTGAACTTCTGATCTTGCTACTGAGTCCACCTTGGAGCTTGGCAAATCATTAAGAAGAATGTGTAAACATGTTCAAAAAGGTGTAAACTTCTCTTTCAGTGAACATAATGGCATCAGTGGGTGCATGGTTTCCACCCCTTTCTCCATACACTCCTCTTCTCACTGTGCCCTCTGGGAAGGGGTTTTAGGTATTACTGATACAAAGAAGTGAATTGCTAGCACACTTAATTTGAGGACTTAAAGAAGGAGCTTGCAATCAAGGGAATTTAGTTGAAAAACCCCATAAGGAGGTTTTCACACTGGAAATGCTTATATGCTCTTCCAGTGGATAAGCAGGAAGTTGCTAACTGGGACTAAGAACCGCAACTCTCAAACTGAATATCCGGGGTCACTCCATCAACAAAATATGTGATAAAATATGGGTATTTCTCACATCAATTTCACTAGTGTAGAGATGTAAGGAAATTGCTATTTGCACAGGAAATGTTCCACAAGCTGGGATAGAGGGGAGAAAAAGATTTGCATTTCATTGAGTAAAATTCTTATTATTGAGAATGGCTCTGATTGCCTTAGTTTGTTGAAGGGTGAATTAACCCATTGGTTATTTTAGAGGACCCCAGATCACTTACACTGCAGGCAGAATAGGTGAAAAAGGAATGAAAGTGGGAATGTTTTTCCAAGCTTAACCTATGAGCTGCAAACACCACGCTGAGGTGCCAAGATGAAATCCCTACTGTATTCTCAGTATGGTGCTTTTGATTTCTTCTTTTATCAACCAGCAGTGAAACAGTTAACACTAGTGCCCTTTCTACTGCCAGGGAGAAGTAGGAGCCCTTGAAAGGGGCAGGAGGGTTCATCTTTCTCTGAGCCATGGTTTTGAGGTGTACTTTTGCTACGCATTTCAGCTGAGAAGCTTAAAACCTCACTCATTCAGCCTGTGACAGCTCCACAGACACTTAGCTATGGTTCCCTGAACCTCTGAAACAATTGCCCAGAGGGCACCCATAAATGTTCTTGCATACTGTAATGGGCTTCAAAGCCTTGGTGAGGCTGACTCGAGCCTTCAGTCCTTGCCTTGCAAATGACTGGTATTCCATCATCTTTGTTGATGGGCTGTCTGAGGATGTTAGTAAACACACAAGAGCCCAAGCTGAAGTTCAAGATAGCAGGAGATGTCCTTGCATGGGCAAGTTTGCCGTTAGCTACCAAGCCTGCTCCTGATTGGAAATGCTAGCCTTGTAGAGCAGCACACAGAAAATGACAGGCTGCATATGGTGGTTGGAGATGGGATACCTCTGGTGAGAAATGGGGAAGCTGTGATGATAGGGAGTAATAGCAGCTGCTTCTGCCATGGGATTATTATGTCCTGAAGAGAGATGCGCTTTTGATAAGAGCAGGATGAGCGGTAAGAAGTTTTGGCTTGTCATACCTACAGCCTTGTTCATCTCTTGTGAATGAGTGTGTGGAGTGCTGCGTCTGCATCAGTGGCTTTCTTCTGGGGAGAGGATGACTTTTTAGTTCCATAGGAAAAGCAATGAAGGATGTGCCTGAAAAAGAAGTCCCATAGAGAAGCCACAACAGTGACATCCTTCTTGGCAGAGACATGATGAAAGCTGGTGGCTGTGACTTGTATCTTTCCTTTCAGGCAGGATACATCTGTCCTTTCTACAGGTGAAGAAAAGGCTACAGCTTAAGGCATGAGGCAAAAGTTATGAGGGCCAAGAGGTCTCTAGGGTAATAGCAGCGAAACAGGGATGAAAATGAAGGGAGGGAAGCAGTTGTGACTGTGGCACTGAAAGCAAGCAGGTAGGTAAGATGTGTTGGATACCGAACTAACTGGAGAAACAGATCTGAAAATAATGAGAGGGAAAACTGCTGTTCATTATGGTTTCTGCTACATTCAGGGAAAGAGGGCTTGACACCGGCATTCTTTGCAAATAATCAGGATTATGCTAGTGAGCTGACCCGACTCAGCTCCGTGGCTGGAGTTCTCCATCTGTGAATATTGCTTAATTGCTCAATGCAAAGGAACAGCAGTGCAGGGGCCACCACTGAGGTCTCAGTCTCGATTCCATCGTCTTGATCTCTGTTGTCCTGGCAGAGACTCATGGGATTGAAACAGCTGTGCTTGAGTTTTCTGTATGAACCATAAGAATATGACCATAAGAATAAGATCCTAAAGGTCTTTGCAGACATTTAGGAGAGCATGCTTGGTAGCCAGAATCGCAAACACAATACAAGGGGGCTCTGCCAACCAGCTTTTTCTTCTTTTCATTAAGCTGCTTATATCGTTTTCTACCTCAGGAAAAAACTTGCTCTCTTCCTTCTTACTGAAGAAGAAAGCTGGCTCCATGCTGGCTTCGCTAAGGGCATTTGGTGATTGCCTGCTATGGCAGGGTGGCAGTGTTTGTGGATAAGGGAAGAGCAACTGACTTCATCCACTTGGACTTGTGCAAAACATTTGATGTTGTCCCATGTGTCCTGCTTGTCTCTAAACTGGAGCGACATGAGGTTTGACAGATGGACTGCTTGATGTATAAGGAATTGGCTAGGAAGCCAAGGCTGGGGAGGATGCCCAAGCATTGCTACATCCGCAGTTCGGTTCAGGTCTTAGCCCATTGCTCCCCCTTTCCAGCACACAGCACTTGGTTCATGTAACAGGATTCACATGCTGCATTCAGGGCTGGAGCTCTGCTGCAGAAACCAGGTGCAAAAGGGTTTATTATAGAGCAACCAATTGAAGAGCTGGTGTCTTTAATGCACTAACTCCAGCTTGACCTAAACCAGCTCCTTTTCTGACTTGAATGATTGCATCCTGCAAGCCTTTGATGCCAGAAAGAAAGAGATTGTGTCTTTAAATAGAGGAGAAAATGATAGGGGTGAGGTGATCTGATTAGTCTGTAAGATGAACGGAAATTAGTTATTTTCATCCTTAATCACCCACAGGATGGGCCAATTATCGAGCTGTTAGAGACCTATTAGATGGTTGGGAACTCACCCTTCCTCACCTCCCTCCCATAACCCGGCATGAAATTATTGAAGTCACTCAATTTCTCTCTCATTGAAACCCATGAAGGGAGATCTCACAGCTGAGCATGGGGTGGCTGCAGAAGCCTTTTTCTAATTACTAGCAGCACTCCAGCTTCAAGAAATTGGTTTATTGATTCCACACAAACTGCCTCTCTGCAAATGCAACCTGCAGGTTTGCAGGAACAATTCTATCTCTCTGTTTGTCAGCCTATCTGCTTGTCTATCTAGCCTCTTGTTTGACTAATGTGGGAGAGACAAACCAGCTTTTAAGAGCTGCCTGTCTAATCAATGCAGCTTCAACAAACTTTAATTTTACATGTGTATTTGCTAACTTATTCAATGAGTACTGCTTATGAGCAAATTGCAACCTGTGGATTCCTCACTAACCAGGTTTCCTGAGTGTGTTTGTTATTTGGTATTGCAGTGACAAAAGACTATTGGTCAGATTTATCCACATAGCATTGCCCTCTTCCTTCCCTGCCTCTGACTGGGTAAGTATAATCAACAATATGAAGAAGACATATGTAAGTCATTGTGATTTGGGAGAGGGAATGAATAAGTTGGGAAGAGAGGAGAAATGAGATTAGGGTTGATTTTTCTTTCTTAGGAATTGGATTTAAACTCAAAGCTCCACTACTATGGGGAAAAAAATGTTTCATGTTATATGTTATTTCAAAAGTTACGTGTTATTTCATCAAGAGTTGAATTATTTTTCCCCATTGCACTCACAGAAAGCAATTGTCAGGACTGATCATATACTATCAGTAGCAAAGCTGTATCTCTGTCCTTGCCCAGCTCGCCTAGCCACACTTGTTTCACAACCTTCAGCTCTAGCTGCAGAGGATGTAGTTTTGTGCTCTTATATCTTCTGCCTGACTGCATTTGCACTGTCTGGGGGCTGTGGATTCTGCTCCCACTTGGATCTCTGTGTTGGTATTTGGTGTAAGGAGCTGGACTTTTGAAAGGCACTGAAGGTATCTAACAGGATGCTGGAAGTTGCCTTGGCGCTGATTTCAGCAGCAGTTAGGGTCCTGCCAGTGTTGGCTCCTAAATACTGAATGTGTCTAACTGCATCTTTTAGTCTCTCAGACACAGGCCCACATTCCTGAGGTGCCCGCATTGTTTCATATAAGAAATGTATTTGTTGAACTGTGGCTTGGCAACTTTTGCCTCTGGCTGATGTTTGCCACAGCCACTGTCAGAAAGAAAAGTCTACTGCTGAGCTAATATCTTGGTTTAGTTGTATAAATTTACCTGTCTCTTCCCAATGAAGATGCTCTAGGGTATCTGAGACTTCTGCAGATTACTAAAGACCATAGGATACCTGTGCCCTTCTGGAGTGCTAGCTTAAGATCGTGTGGGTATTGTCCCATGGCGCCAGCTGTCTGTGTTTAAGCAATCAAATTGAACCCTGAGAGACAGTGTGGGATTTGCCTGTGTAGCATAGCTACCTTTCAGCACTGGGTCAGACAACCTGGAGGCTTCTCCTGCAAGCCTCCCCTTTCATTGCAGGTGTACATCACCATTCCTCTGAAAACTGGCAGCAGTGTATCTTGGGAGACAGAAAAGTCGCTACAGAGATGAAGGGATTATGCCAAAAAGAAGCTTCTGATTCTTATTTATAAAAAGGAGATTAGTCCTGGTCTGATTCAGAGTGCATGTCCCTTTCTGCATTCAGCTGGAGCAGTGAAAGAGGTTGCCTACCCTTTACAGCCTCCTATGCCACACAGTTGTTGGTGTGTGTGGTTTGCCAAAGCAGTGCCTATTAAAATGATCCCACTCAGCTTTAATCCGCTTTGTTTCGACTGCCACGGCTTAGGGAATGATCACGCAAGCAATTTCACTGGCAGGTATGAGAAGGTGGCACCTTCCCCTGCATTTGGTAACAGGCAGCTCTGCAGGCCCTGCAGACAGCAGCATTTTCAAGTAAACCCAGTAGACATCTGGTCTGTCTTACACCTTCAGTCACCAGAATGATAACTCAGTAGTAAGTCACAGATCCACTGTGCAAAGGCTGTCCCTCCCTCTTTTGTAGACCTTGGGATAAATACCCATATTACATGCAACGAAAGTTAAATCCAGAGGAGTGTGCGGGGTTTGCTATTTTTAGATGAGGGGCAAAAAAAGACCCTGGGTAGATGCTGTGAAATATTTGTGCTGCTCAGCTTGATGCACAGAGTTAGAGCTACTGCTAAAGGTAGATTTGGTTCAGGGCTGTGGTTAGTTCTGCTCCCTCTACCTGAGACTATGGTTGTGCTCTTACCACAACCATCCTCTGAGCTTTGGGATAGTTAAGGAATTTAGTTTCACTTTTAGCAGTCTTTGGCCAGGTTTTGATCGCAATCATATCAATGCCTTCTGAAAGACTGTGGACTGTCTTTTCAGTGGTGCCTGTGTAACTGAGATGAGAATTATCCTCTTTGCCTTTAGCCTGCATCTTTTCTATATAAGGAGGAAGGGAAGATCGCTCTTGGGTACTTCCACCATCTTTGCTTAGTCTTTCATTAATTTACAGCTTCTGTTCATTTGCAAAACATATTCTGCTCTGAATTTGCAAGATGCTACATGGAGACATGCAGAACCACCACAGCAGGTGTTTAAGGACACAAAAGGGAAGGCCAGGCTTGTTTAAACCAGTCTTCTGTTGCAGAGTGTGTTTTCTAGCTGTTTCATACAGCTCTGCCTTTTCTTTAGGCATCTGTACAGTTGGATGGCTAATGTACTGTGGATAGTACATTGGCCAAACAAGCACAGGGCTAACAGTAATGATCTGCCACCATCTGTAGAAAGCTTTTAGGTACTGTGGTTTTGGGTAGCCTGTAAGCACCTGATAAATAGTGTTACCGAGTGTTAGAAGGGATTTTATTGAACTGGCTGTTGCTGTTACAGTCAGTTCCTCAGCTGTTAGTTAATCTTTCTTCTTGTGGCATAGTCCTGGTCCATGCTTGGCAGGAGTTTTCTACTCTTCCACATTACTGTTCTTTGGGCAGGGTCCCGGGAGCCCTTGTCTCCATCCTCACTTCAGCTCCCTATCTTCCCATCTGGAACAGACTCACAGGAATGAGAATTCATTCCCTTCTTACCTCCCTACTTCTGGCTTTAGCCTCCACCTCCCTCAGTTTCCTTACTTAGAATTACCCTAATCAAAGGGCAACATATCCTTGACCTAGACTAAACAGATGGCATCTCCCTATGTAACATTCAGGCATGAATTTCACATGCACACTAAAGGAGAGAGCTCAGACAGGTCTGTTCCCCCTCATTAGCTTTCCCTGACATCACGCTCCAAGTCATGGGGCACAGCAATAGTTGTGTGTCTGTGCAGAACTACCCATTTCACACCTGGATGCGGCCCTGGCAACACTCACAACTAGCTGTGCCTGTTCTTATATACAGATCACATGAGGCTGGGCCTTCTAAGATCCACAGTTTAATCACAGAGAGCTGACATGATGCTGAAAGTGATTTGTTGTGTCCATGCTGGCAGTTAAGTCATTGCCAGCAATTGCATCCAAACACAATAAATTGCTTGAGTGTAGACTGTTGATGGGAAAATATCATGGCTCTCACTGCAGCACAGGCACTAACTGTGTAGGTTTTCAACCCAGCCAGGACTTTGAGCTGGGTATCTAAAGGGCTTCAAGTCCTGCATGACCAAATTCTCCACTGGTAGAACTTTATTGAGTAATACCTTAGGAAAACTTCTCGTCCTGTTCATTGCGAGAAATTAGCCCTAAATGAAGAACCTTCTGGTGGGGGAGAGGTGGAATTGTAATTTAGAGTATAAAAAGCAGATGATAGGTGTCATTCAAAACAACTCAGTATTACATGAAAGAAAAGCTGGAACAATGAGAGCTACCATCCTGCTTCCCTGCCCCCAAAAGTCTGGGAAGGAAATGTTCATAACCCAGAGCTTGTGTTTGTTTAGGAGTAGTTTGGGATTTACCTAACTTATTATAGCTTTAGTGTACAGCAGCAGTATCAGCAGCAAGGGCATGAAAAATATAAGACCCAGGCAAATAGAATGTGTCAATCCAAAGTGGTAACAACTGCCAGCTTTATTTATTTATTTGTTTTAGAGCTAGCAGGGGAAAATACATATATTTTGGCAATCTCTCACTCCCTTCCCAAGTGAAGCATGGTTTTGGACAGTACATGTCACAGCAGCTTTCACAAACAGAAATCTGGATATATGCTCCTTTCCATGTAATGGGATATTTTGACACTGCTTTCAAACTCATGTCATTCCGTTATCCTGGACATTCAGACTTTGTTCCAAAGTCTGCTACAGGTCACATTGCAATTTATAGCCAAGGGACATGGATCAGACTTACATGCAATCAGGTGTTTATACTGTACTATACCAAGGGTTTTATTTGAGAAAGATCTGCAACATCAGAACTGTTCATTCTAGAATAAGTAACAGAAAAATGTTCTCCGTGAAGAAAACCGATCTTTGACTGTCATGGGAGATGATGTCCTCTGACGTTTGCTGGAGAAAGACAGAGCTTGCCTGGACATCACTGAGATGTTTCAAGTGTGCATGGTTTCAGGTGAATTCAGTGTTGTGGAAGGGGCCAAATGGAGGACTGTGAAGACTGATGGGCTCATATTACCACCTACTAAGTTTCATATGAGCAAACTTTCCTTCAGCCAGACCTAGCCCTCCCAATAGGCCTTTTTGCTTCCCAGAATGGTTTAGGGGCTAAGGAAGACCTTCTGTCCTTTCAACTCCTTTACAGTTCTACGAAACATGACAGCTTAACTGCATTGACTTCAATGCGGTTGCTCATAAGTGGTACTTGGGTTTAGTGAGCAGTGGTGTAGATCTTCTGAGCAGAGCAAGAGATTGTATGTCAGCAGACTTGGGCTGATTGGATCCCTGATTTCATCACTGACCTGCAACACGATCTTGGACAAGGCCTGTGCTGTCTATGTGATTTGCATCCTCTGGGAAGAGGATGTCTCAGATGGGTGTTCCAGCTGGTGGCTTCCCCATCCCAAAGGACAATTAACTCCATTTTTCCCCAAATGCTTCAGCAGTTTTTAATATTCTCCCCATCTCTTAGGGTTTTTTTAGTTTTATAGAGTTTCCTTTTCTTAGGAATTAAAAGGCATTAAAAGGAGGAAAGAAAAAGTAATGAAAAATGTGTCAGGGCAGAAAGAAGCCAGCAAGAGTTGCCTACTCCAACATGGGTGTCCTCTCCCCTCCCTGTGTACTAAGAATCTGATTTCTAAGTAGTCAGTCCCTTTGGGTGACCTACAGAGACCTGCCCAGTGACTTACGTCTCATGGTATGCTTCTCTTTCTTCCATTACCTTGTTCCGCCTAGGCAATGGGAAAAGAAAGAGGGGGTGGATGTGACATAAGGGCCTCTCCCACTCAAGCTGAGGGTCACACAGTTTGGAAAAGCAGCTGAAGAGCAAGGGCAGCAAAAGCAATCTGCGGCAAGTGCCCCGTAGCCAAGAAAAAACTACTCTGAGGCTGTAGGTCACCACAGGGAGGAAGATCCCTGTGTAAAATAGGGTTTTGCTGGCCCTGTTTAGCAGCTTCTTTTGATTCTTTAAAGAGTCTCCTAACCAGACACAACCTGATGACTCCTGATTATTTCTTTATCAGTTCAGTACTTCAGCCCATTACTGTAGTTTGTGTTCTCTCTGGCATCCCTCCTCCTCTTCCTTTACCTTCCCAGAATGAAGCCTTAACCCACCTACATTTTCACCTTTCTGGGAAGACCTACCACCTCAAAACTTAAGCTCAATAACCCCTTTAAACTCTTTTTAAGCTTCTTTACCTAATCCTCCAAGCCAGATGTTCGTGAAAATCACACACTTAGACACCATTGTTTCCCATTGAAAGCCAAGCCATTTCTAATTCCTTGTGCCACCTATTTGTAAAGGATCTATTTATCTTACAAAAGCCATGCTTCTGATACAGGAAGTCTGGCATCCCAATCTCTGCTGTCCATAGACTTTGCAGTTTAGCTACTGGATTTCAAACAGATCTATGACATGATGACGTTCTCAATGGTACAGTAATGATGTGTCTCTCCTTCAGCCTAGGAAATGGGCCTCCTACAAGGTAAAGTACATGATTAAGCCACTGTAGTTTCCACAGGGAGCTTGGTTCCTTAGCTTTATGTGGATACCAATAGAAGGAAGGCTGTTAATTTTTCTGTATAGGTATGATCAGGGATGGGTGTGTATGAAAGAGGCAGGGGAAGGGGCTGGACAAAGGTTTACAAAAATAATTAGCTTTTCTGCCCTCTCTTCCCAGCAATGTCAATCCTTTTTATCACAGCTAAGCCACGTGAATAGTTGATTTCTCACCACAATGACAGAGGTGGAAACAAACAGCAGGCTGGGGACAAGAAAGTGTAGATGGGGGCAGAGTAGGGCAGCAATATGGTTTTACAGCTGGTCCAAGTTTCAGTTCCACCATCAGCCCATCTGCTTTGGGAGATTCCTGCACCCTTTCCTTTCTTTCAGCCTCTGCTTTCTGCACCTACCAGAGACTTCTGTCCATCTTTATTGCATTGATCAGACTGGCAGTACAACTGCAATATATAACTGAGGGAGCAGAAATCTCTGGTACAGTAGCAGGATGTTTTACAATGGTAATAGAAAGCTTTTAACTGGTTCCCACCTAACAGCCCTAATTAGCAAGGCTTGTCCCAGATTTAGCAAGGCTGGGGACTGCTGCATCATCAGTATAGATGAGGACTGATGAGGTTACTTGTAGTCTTGGGGTTGTTGCTTTGTGCAGTGTCCTGTCATATGGGTGAGTTCTCATGACTGCCAGGGCCCAAGGAGAGGACTGAGCTGCTGCCCTGTGTCTTCTGCTGCCCTGTGTCTTCTCCATCCCAGGCTCCTTTCCTGTTGAGATGGAGTGTGCAATTTGCTCAGCAGCTGAAGATTCAGCGCAGGGCTTTTTGAAGAGCCTCTGTGCAATTAGTATGGCAAATTGGAGCATCCCAGGAGGATAACGGAGCATCATGCTCACCAGCAACAAGATCTCAGCTCCTCCATACAAAAGGAATCTCATTTAATGTATTAAATATTTAATTAATGAACTGAAGCTTTAATGAGGTGGTGATGAAGATGCCAAAAAAGATACTGGAACAGGAATACCCTACCCCAGAGATAACATTTAGCTACTATTCTCCCAGTAGTATTTTTTTCACCGGCAACACTACTGCCTGAGAAAGCTCTCAGTACCTTCAGGTCTCATTCTGTCTGATTATAGAGAACTGCAGAGGTAGGATGTATCCCAGATGTGGGATGGAAAGCTCATTTATTGCTTTTTTTATTGAGCTGGAATAGATGAAGAAGCAAGAGTGCTATAGTGTCTGTGCTGCGTGTGGCAGCATAGGAATTGATAACATGAGCAGAGATGGCTTAAAAAATCATGTGTGTAGGGATGCTGTTGCTTGGTCAATGGAAGATCCAAGTTTCTTAGAGAAGGGGAAGCAAGAGGGAGGCATTAGGTTGGAAAGGACTCCTGTTTCTTCCTTGTATTGGATCTATCTGATGCCACTGATGCTAAGTTTAGTACATGTGCCAAGATGCTAGTGGTCTATGCTGGATGTCTCCACAGAGGTGTTGAGAGTGGACCTGTCATGTCTGGGGTTATTCAGTGTGAAAGCATTCATTTCTCCTCCTTCAGATCGAGTGCTGTGAAGGCTGTACCTAGGCTCTGTTCTTGGGGTGGGTTAGGTTCTCCTGCCTGGAGGGATAAGAACCAAGGGGCTAAGAGGCATTGAGGATCTTCTTCAGGCAGGAGGCACTAGAAGAGGAGGCCATAGGGAATACAGGTAACGTGACAGAAGAATGTGAGAGCCAAGATAATTCTCACCATTTCCTTCTCTGCAAGAATTGCTTTAGCTGATCAGCTCCTGTTATGGGAACCTTGGGATTTGGAAAGGAATAATAAAAGATTAATCGAGAAACTCCTGAATGAATTCAATAAAAATGACATATGGAACATGCACCGTGATGTTTTTATGATTAGGCTGGCAGATAATTGGAATGAGCAGATTCTGCCCCACGCTTGGTCAGGTCTGGTGTCTGGGAGATCCTTCTGGTTTCAGTGTTTCCTCACAAAGGAAAAGAAATCAGAGGAAAAGGAAAAGAATGAAAAAGAATACAGACCAAATGCTTCTCTGTTCACTTCAGGAAAAGGCTCTGAGAAAGCTGCTGTTTAAAATACTTTTCAGATTTCAGAATACAATCCTCTATGACACAGGTTTTGGTTTGATTCACACATCAGCACCCTTGAAGCCCGGGTCTGTGATCAGGGGTCTTCTGAATGTTCAGCCTTACTCTCCTTGTTTCCAGCTGGTATTTGTGAGTGGCCAGGCCCAGCACAATGGTCAAAAGGCAAAGTGTAACACTACACACACACACACATTTCAACCTCTGCAGTTGCAGATCTTTTCTCAAGCACAGCATCTCTAAGCCAGGGCCTCAGCTCAGAGCTAAGCCCTCTCTTCCCTTGGTGTTATAGCACATTTTTCTTGGACCTTGATGAAGACACTTCAGGATGCTGTGCAAAGTCTACCCTCTGCTGCTCCTCTTTGACACCCGTCTGTCCAGCTTTCCTCAGCCCCTCTCAAACACAATGAGCTTGCTTTTGACCCATGGCCTGTTACAGCCACCCTGCCCAGCCACAGCAGGTCAGCTCTGTCCCCTAGTCTATTCTTCATGTTGGCACCAGCCACACACTTATCAGGTCTGCAGAAGAGCTTCTTTCTGCTCACTACTAGTGTCTGCAAACCCACCTCTGTGTTCTGCCCTCAAATCCATCTTTATTGTAGTACATATTGCTTGTCCCTCTCAAACAAATCAAAATAACCTACTCCAAACCAAAAGCATAACTTGGGCACTGAGTGTATAGAGGTCTGTTTGTTACTGACATGTATGGCCTCATTGCCTCCTTCTTCCCCGTCTGTCTCCAGCCAACCACCCTCTTGCCTTATANCAGCTTTCCTCAGCCCCTCTCAAACACAATGAGCTTGCTTTTGACCCATGGCCTGTTACAGCCGCCCTGCCCAGCCACAGCAGGTCAGCTCTGTCCCCTAGTCTATTCTTCGTGTTGGCACCACTTATCAGGTCTGCAGAAGAGCTTCTTTCTGCTCACTACTAGTGTCTGCAAACCCACCTCTGTGTTCTGCCCTCAAATCCATCTTTATTGTAGTACATATTGCTTGTCCCTCTCAAACAAATCAAAATAACCTACTCCAAACCAAAAGCATAACTTGGGCACTGAGTGTATAGAGGTCTGTTTGTTACTGACATGTATGGCCTCATTGCCTCCTTCTTCCCCGTCTGTCTCCAGCCAACCACCCTCTTGCCTTATATTCAGATTTGAATTTGGGCAAAGACTGTCTTTTTCTTCTCTGCTTGTAAAATACCAGGTGGAACAGGACCTTGCTCCTTCCAAGATAGATCAGAGTGTTGCAGCTTTTGTGATAATAAGTGATGACAAAAGGTATTGGGTGGTTCACAGCATGAGGCTGTGATGAAATAATGGAAGGTTACATTATACCTTCTATCTTAGAAAGACAAAAAAAAAAAAAAAGGGGCAGAGAGGCAAGAAAATGTGGATGTGTGGATTTAGTTTGTTTTTCCCTTTTTTTTTCTTGAATGAATAGCATTCTCCAGGTGAGTTACTGAGCCCTAAGGATCCATACTCTCTTTTCACCCTATGTTAGTACCCTGCTATCTTTACTTTAAGGCCATCTTCTTTGGAAAATTCCTCTGAGATGTGTCTTGTTCTTGATCAGATACAGAGCCAGACTGTGGATGACAAGTCCATGTTGGAGACATGAAGAGAAATAACCACCCTAACTAAATGAAAGTAGTAGCAAACTTCATGAAAGCTAGTGTGGACTAACAGTTCATTTACACAGCTTCTCAGGTGAACTTATACAGGCCTCTTGTAACTTTCCTGCTACTCATATCAGCAGCATATGAGACCAAGCTAGCTTATGTACACTCAAGCTTCCTGCAATTTACCCTGCATTTAGTTGCAGTGAAGATGTACCCTCTGTGAAAGACAAGAGGAACATTTACCAAGGCTTTTACCTTCCAGAACTCCCCCAGGCATGAGATTTCCTGTGGAAATTATTTTCCAAGGGAAAACATGACTTTCTTTACTATCATAAATAAAGCACCCTTTGACAGCTTTATAATGTTAGACTCTGAACAGAATGTTTTGACTTGGATTGCTTTAAACGTCTGTACTTGCTGAAGCGAATCAAAGCATTTTGCTGTACATTTATCTGACATTAAGCAGCACCTGCCCATGGGGCTGTGGTACCTCGTGGGAGCTGTAGTTTGGATGTGTTGTACGTACATCTCTCTTGTAGATTGGTCTGCTTGTCTGAAATACTCTGAGCTGAAGAGTGCATTCCCAAAATGAAATGTTTGGTTTCAAGGAATGTCAAAAGATGTTGTTTGGATTGGAGAAGTGGAAAAATGACTGTATTTCCAGTTGTGTTTTTTATAAGGTGTTCATTTGGAGAAGTATGTATTAATTAAGCTTTTCACTCCAACAAATTGTGGTGTTTTGCATGGGTTAGACCACCCAGTTCTATTCTTAGCTAACACAAGAGCTCAGTTTCACAATAGGTGTAATGGGATTCATTTAGTCTCAGCCACCCCTGGGGTGGAGCTAAGCCAATGATTAGTCACACAATTAATGATTTTACTCTCATTGCATGAAAAGATGTGTTTCTTTAGTATTTTCTTTTTGCATTCTGGAAAGCAACTTTTTTCACTGGAATTTGGAAATCATTCTCGATGGACAGAGAGCAGCCCTACTTTATGAGCAGTGTAACCCCAACCTTCCCATATAGATACTATATGCAAAATTAAAGAGAAAGAAAGCACCTTTCTCTGAATAAAATGTCTTGGGGGAGTGTGGCATGAATAATTTTTCCCTCCTTCTGTCTGTAATGCTGCTACTTCTAAACTGGTGCACCTACTATTAAGCAACAGAGCACAGCAGCATGTTAGTGGAGCAATGAAAACTAGTGTCTTCCCCAGCTGACACTGCAGGAGAGGCTTACAGGGAGATGAATTATTACTCCTGGAATTTGCCTGGGATGCGTAGGCTAAAATCTAGGGAGGGAAAGCAAGCCAGGAAGTCATAAGTGATGACAGGCAGGCAAGGCCTGAGTTATGTTTTCCATTTGAAGTGAGATGCCTTTCCCGGGATCCCTTAGACATGGTTGCGTACAGGGGCAGCTCTGCGCATACTAAGCAGAACTGCTTTAAGCCAGTGATTAGAATGCACCTATTTAATCCTCTGAAACTGCTGGATTAGAGTACGGTGCTCTGATTTATTTTGTCTGTTTGGGCTGTGTACACACTATGTAGAGGAATTTGGATCTAATCTTTGCCATCATTATAATTAATTAGATGCTATTCTCCAGCATGTAATGGTGGCGATAGAGCTCTTACATGGATCTGTGTGTTCCTCGCAGACTCTGCTGCAAGAAGAGATCTGCTGGGGAGATAATTGTTAATTAATTGTTTAGTTCGTCACAGTACCACGCTGTGCCAAGTTCAGCCCTCTTATGCTGTTGATTTTAGCTGCCTGGCACCCAGGGAGGGATTTACCCCTGAAGTTTTCCTCCCTTTCATTTCCCTTCTGATGTTTTTTTGGATTGTGCTACAACTGGCAGCTACATGTGCATTTGTTCACGTAGGCAAGTGGCAGGCGTGAAGGGAAGGCCATCAGACAGCTATGTGCTAGGCTATTAGTTCAGCTGTGTTATTATTCTCTGAAAAGAGTTTCAGAGGGAAAGAGGGATGGAAAGAGCTTTTGTGGACAAAGAAGAACACCAAATTGGTGAAGAAGCTGAAGCTCAAAGAGCAGGGCTGAGTTCCTAGGAGTTAGGCAGACCTTCACCAATGAGGCTGTGATTTCCGGTCATTCACCATAGCAGTCTGGTGAGTAGGTATTCCTATGCCTACTACTGATCTGCATCCATTTGCCTGTGCATGCATGGGTTGTAGCTAGGAATACCTGCAGAGGGTAAATTAATTGTTCAGTGGTGTTTGTGCATGTTTATTACTGAGGCTATGTGGAAACCTATCAGGAACAAGGTATTTGTGCTGATGTGTAAATCAGTCGCTATATATAAATGTGTTGGGAAGAGGGATACATGCATGTTGCTGAGAACCACAAGGTGTGATGTCTGTCACACAGTGTGGGTAGCTTGTAGCATGAGAGCGGCTGCAGGCCTGAGTGCCAGGAGTTGTCTGAGTCTGTGGACATGACTGCATGTCCCCAGAGGTCTTTATTCACACCTGAGTTTACGATAACAGCTGCCAGGGTGCAAGTCTGGGTTTTGACTCCATTTAGGATGTCTTTCTGAATGTCTCTAGCAACTTGTGTGCCAATGCAAACTTTGTATACAGGGGTACCAAAGGGAGTACCTTTGCTGCTGTATACACGTGATAGGTATGTTGTGCTCACTATTCCTGTGAGTACACAGTGGTCTCTGTATGGAAGAAATATATACTCTTTCTTTCCATGGCAAACAACCTCTTTAAATCCCCTTATGTTCTCACCTGCTGCCTGCTTCCTGTGGTTCACACACTAGCAACTTCTAGTTACTCTCTATAGCTGGTTATGGCTGGGTATACTTCCAAGCATGTAAGCCTTGTTGAGACTGACAGGAAAGCAGCAGGTGGATTTGCCTCACCCAGGTTCAAATCTGAGTGGAGCGTCAGTGAACTCAAGGTACCTGGGAGCCTTCCCAGACTGGACTAGGTGTTCAATGGATTTAGGATAGGTTTGGATTTAGGCTTTGGATCTTTTTTGCCTCTGCTCCAGAGCATATTGTGAAGGCAGGTTTTTAATGATGAGTTTCACGCAGCTGTAGTGTCCATACAGGTTTTCCATCAGGCCAGGGGCAGCAGTACTGGCACTTGCATTAAGCAGCTCTAACTGAGGGAGATCTGCTTCTTCCCAAGAAAGGGCAGCACAATTACCTGTTTCTACAAAGAAAGCTGAGAGAGGGAGGAAAAAGGAAAAAAAAAAAAAAAGGAAAGACACAGAAGTTTCATTCCCTTATGCTTTGGGTTCTTTGTAGTTTCTCTGCAAAGGTCAGAGTTGTCTGAAGAAATGGGAAATTCTCTGAATCCTTTAAATTCTAGTCCCTTTTCTTCTTAAAGTGGCCTAATTCCAGGGAGCTTAAAGTCTAACAAGGGATTTGATCCCACCTGGATCTCTCTCTCTTTCTATCTCACAGCAGGTTTGATGTCACTCAGATTGCTCATTTGTATTTTCTTTTGAGACAAAGCACTTTGGTTTCTCTTCCAGTTGCCATATATGTTCTTTCCTCTGCCTGTCTCGAAGACAACATGCCTAGAGAGGTAGATAGCAGGAGAAATTTTTTCACTTTAATTACAAGAAAAGAGGTCAAGAAAAATGTACTGAGTTAAGCTTTGTTTGAACATCCCTGAGATGTGAAGAACTGATGTGTGAGAGGGCTGACCAGTCCAGTGTGCCTCTGTTCCAGTAAGAGATGCTGCAGCCCTTCTCCCCATTACAGCTACAGCTCTCTTGGTAGGGCTTTAGTGCACTTCATCAGGGGTAGCTAGGGATTTTTGCCTATGAAGTTTATGCATTCCTACAGTAAAGATGCCCAGCTTAGAAGGTCTCATCCTGCCTTTCCATTGATCATTCACTCCTATACAGTTGACATGCTTGTTTGCCCATGGCAATAGCAAAGATAGCAGAGCTCTAGAAGTCACAGAGCTGTTCAAGTTTCTGGGGTCCTTCCCCAGTGCTGGGGGAGAGATGGAGTGAAACACAGAGAAGGTTCAGCCTTGCAAACAGAGGTAGACAAAAGCTTTCTTCTTCAGAGAAATGTCTTTGTTTTTTGAAATAGCATTAGCACTGACTGACATTAAGAAAAAACAAGAAGTCTAAGCAGCAGCTTGAATAACCCAGGGAAGAAATAAACCATTGCATTTGGATTGACCCTGTTTGAGATTGGGCCAAGATGAAAATGGTTGTGATTTACTTCCATTTTGTTGAAAACCTTCTCATAGTTTTGTTACTGTTTGAGTCAAACTTATTGTCTTTCTTACTGGGTTTTTTACTGTGACACTGCAAGAAACAAGAAAAACCCTTCTTTGGTCTATTTGGCCCCTGGCTGCTGCAGCTTCTCCTCATTCCATCAGAAAGAGATGAGCAAACTAGAGCATCTTGAAAGTGTCAGACTTAAGAGGTATCAGCTCTCGGGTATGAATCCTTCTGCCTCACTCCTGAGGTATGTATGTCCCTGATGATATAGGGCCTATTAACAAAAGACTGTGTCCTCAAGCCATCCTTTCCTTCAGTGACACACTGTATCCAGTATTTTTATAGGACAGCACTAATTTTTCATAATGAGACACAGCAAGATCCAGCCCTTTAATAGACTTGTCAGGTCCCATGTATTCCGGATGAAATAAGCTCATTTGATTCCTGTCTCTCACTCCCCTGTGTGGTGCTGCTAAGATGCAGATGTACAGTGCCATGACCCTCTGCTGCTCCAGAAGGATGTGTCTGAATGTATCCAGGAGATCTGGTACTGCCATGAAGCCAAGGAATGCAAGTTGCTGCTGGGGTCCTGCAAATAGCACGGTCTGTGTAGTGACTGCTGCAGAATGACCCAGGATCCCTGCCCATGTCACCCAGTGCATGCGTATCTGTGTGCTGGCTCAGAATAGGAATGGGAGGGGAGGCCCTTTAGCATTGGACCTTGCTCTGCTCTGTCCAGTGTTAGAGAGGCCAGATCACTGTTCCTCTCTCCTATGGATGGTCCCTTCAGAACTGATGCTTACATCACTTCTCCTTCTTGAGGGCACAGTCTGGTGAGGCAGCCCCCAGCTCAGCAATTAGAACAAGCACTTTGACTGGGGTGTCATAGCTCACCTCCTCTGCTGGGGTCACCTTGATCCTACCAACAATGAGAGCTCAATGGCAGCTAGTCTGTGAGGGCTCCTTAACCTGGAGGCTAAGATCTAACAATTCACAGGCAAGCAGATGGCTTGGAGGAAAAATGCAAGGCCTATGGTGGAAAGGGATGTTTTGCAGGCTCTGGAGTGTCACCATACCAAGCAGCTGAGGGTGGCAGTGATGTTGACTGGGAAACTGGCTACGTTCTTTATGCTGAGAGGCTTATTGTGGAAAAAACCCACAGCTTTTAAATGGAATAATACTAAAAGCAAGAAAGATTTCCAGTATGTCACCAACACACTGCAGACTGGCCCTAGAGTGGCATTCCTCAGCAGAGTCTGTGACACCTACCATTAGTAATTCACAGCAGCAATGCTCCTCAGGGACTCATGCCCAAGCAGGCAAGATATGGGCAAAATAAGCTTGCTCTTGCCGGCTCTGCTGGGATTTTCTGGGCATGCCTTCAGGTCCCTTCATCTCAGGGAAGGGCTGGTGAGACATACTCATCTAACACCATAGCATATTCTGACACGAAGGAAGGAGGGAGGGACAAAAAGAAGAAGAGAAGATAAAAATGGCTTTAGTTAGGGCTTGGGCCTGTTAAGCTGTGCTGTTTGTCAGCCCCATGTCACCCATTCTGCTGGCTTTCAGCTTTCCTTGGTCCTGGCACAAGCACCTATCTTGTGGTGTCGTGGCAGAACACAGCGTGCATGTGTGCAGTGAGGGAATGGTGTGTCTGTGCTATGGGCACCCTTGCAATCGGTCTCATGTGAATGCCAGTCAAAACCCCATGCCAGTCCCAATCTAACAGCTGGCACAGCTTTGCCTGCCTTATTAGCAGTCCACTTGTCCGGAATCTGCTCGCTGAGCAGAAACCGCTCCGTAAATCCTCCCGCAATTTGCATTCCTCTCCGCTGTCGCTCATTACCACTGACCTCACTTCTGCTGCTGGAGCTGATCAGCCTCCCACCGTCCTGCCTGCGAGACTCCTCTCCATTACCACAACCTATTAGCAGTGGCAGCAGCAGTGCCTCCGCCAGCCAGCGCGTTACTGCTGAGTCAGGAAATGTTCCCACTCAATTCCTCTCTCTCTGCTCCCTCCCCAGGACCCGGGAGGAAGGCAGTGACAGCGAGCACAGCTCAATTGCTCTCCCTTGTGTGTTTCCAAGGCCAGGCTCCGCATCCTGGGGAGCTCAGTGGGATCATTGCTGGACTTGCACTCTTGCAGGCACGGGTGGGAAATGGGGTGCATCGGCTGGAAGCATCTGAAACCAGAAGTGTTTGCTAATCAGCTGCGGGGATTCTGAGTTAGCAGCTCACCCACTTGGGGCATGTGAATGCAGGTTTCTAGTTTTATAGCAGACTCCTCAGCCTGTGGGAAGTGTGTCTCTTCTGCTTCTTTCCTCAGCAATGAAGGAGAAGCAAATGCCTACAAACACATGCATCTCAACACAGGGTGCATGAAGAGGCTGAAGGAGCTCAGTTGCGTTCACCCATCTCAGACTCAAGTGATCATCTATTCTAGGGGCTTGTGATGGGCAAAGAAAGCAGGGATTCATGCTAGTGTTCTCCTTCTTGTGTGTGGGGGGCTCATGCTGCCTCTTTCCTTGCAGAGACATGGCAGCACCAGCTGAGAGTTAGGCTCCCAGGAAGATGAGGCAAAGGCATGGCCATGCTCCTGTCCTTCAGTCCTGCTCAGTACCGCAATGAGAGGCTGAGAAAGGGCTTACATCGTGCTTGTGTATTGAACCTATTATACTATCCCTTCTCTATCATGCTGGGGCTCCCATAACAAAGCACCACACTCATGGTTTCTAGAGCCTCAAAACAGTCATGCAATGCTCTTGGGTTTCAGTTCTCTGGCCAGGGCTGGAATCCAGAGAGGCTGGAGGTGAGCATTGGCTTGAGTGCTTCAGTTCAGAGCATGCAGAAGGAAAGGAGATGGCTGTTTTGTTTCAATCCAGGTGTGATTCGAGAAGTTTTAGAAACTGAAACATGATTTTCAGGTGAGTTCCCTGGTCTCTGATTTCCTGTAAAAGTCCATATGCATTGTGAATTGTATGGAAATAGCTTATATTGCCCTTACTCTGTGAAAAAGTATTCATACTGTAGTGTAAAGAAGGGTTTTATTTTAGTGGGAATGGAGGAAGGGGTGTGGGAAGAGAAAAAGCCTCCTGGTATTCCCCAAGCTCTTTTCCCTTCAGCCCAGACAAGCAAAGCCTTTCTTTGCAGGGGGAGAAACATGTTTACTTAGTATAGCAGAGGGACCAAGATGCTGCCTCATTAAAACACAGCTCACGTATAGCCAGGGGTTTCATATATAGCTCTTTTGTTTTTTTTCTTAACCTTCCCTGTCTTGATGGAAACAAAAGGAGGAGAAGAAAAAGAAAAAAAGAGAGAAAGAAAAGGAAGTGAATTGCTTAATGGAGGTGCTCTGCCTGCATATTTAATACACTGATTTTATTGAATAGAAGGTGAAAAAGTCCACCTTGTTTGTTGCTTGCCTGTCAACCATGGCAAGAAGGCATGCTTTCGCCTGGCTGGTGCCTTTTATTAGTCAATGGTTTCCAGAGTGTAATTATACCATAGATCTGAGATGCATTATACACACAATTACAATTCCCCAGCCGAGCCTGTTATTTATTAACTGGGGATATACTTGTTCAATTGTTCTAGAGGGCTAAGGTTTCCCTTTGTTTCTTTCTCTTTTTTCCCTCCCCTTTAAACTGTAACACAGGTCCTTGCAAGAGGTCTGTCCTTTGTGGCTCAGAGGGGGGAGCAGGGTGAATGGCCTGTTTGCTGTTAGCCCACCATGTCACCTAAAAAGCCTTGGCAAGAGGAGCTGCAGTGTGGGGCTACATTTGCATGGGCAGAGCAGAAAGGACTCAAAGCTTGCATGGAACGTTTTCTTTGCTGGAATCCTGGTTTGCTTTCACACAAGAGAAGTGACCTCTGGGATTTGCAGAGCTATTGGGGCTAAAAGGCTGACACAGCCTTGCCAGAACCAGTTCCCTCCTGTGCATTTGTGTAGGTCTGAGTCCCAAGTTTATGTTCGATTCAGTTTTGCCACACCTGGATACACACTCAAAGCCTGTTTTGACTTCTTATGCAGAGACTACTTGAGAGCATCCCTTATTAAATTAGAAACCACAGCTGGGGCTAACAGTTGAAAAACAGATTTTAGGAGTCCTACAGGCAAACACCATGTCTTTCCAGATTTTGTGACTTGCTCTGGGCATGCAGAAAGAACATCTTGGCTTGCATTGTTTTAGCAGGTTCTGTTCCATACCTCAGTCAGAACCCAAAGGGCAAAGGAGAATGGTGACAAAAGGCGGGGGTACAGGCTTGGCCACCCATTTCAGGGCTGCAGTGCACAATATAATTGGCTACCAGTTAGTCAGGGCAAGGGTCCTCCTCTCCTTGTCCTGTCCTGTCTCTTACAGCATCTGGTATCAGCGGAGTAGAAAAGGAATAGAAAAGCATTGCAGCCCCTCTTGCCTCGGAAATATGTTTCCTGAAATGTAGTGAGCTCTGTTAAAAATGCATTCCATCCATCTATCATCCCAGGTGCTGTCCTGCTGGGATTTTTCCATTTCCACAACATCCTCGCTTTAATAAGGTGACCAGAACAGGGCGAGAATCATTTCCTTGTTATTAATTATTACCATGTCTGCTATACAGCAGTGTGCTCAAGGGTGTAGAGCTATATTCCCAAGAACCTCCTCCTGAAGGGCATTTTATCTTCCCTCACACTCCTAACCACTGGCATGTCAGACCTGCCCTCCCAGCTTTCCTCTCAAGCTGTGCTTCAGCTCTTCTCCCCTTGACCCTGAGTATCCCCAGCTCCTCCTGTCGTGTGCTTTATCCCTTCTTTAGACTGCCTGTAAGGAAACATCCTTCTAATATGACTGCAGAGGTAGATTTAAACTGATAGGGTTCACAGGTATAATCCTTGTGCAGGGTGCAACCTTTTGGCCATGAGAAGAGCTTGTTTCAGGTTAGCTGATGTCACTTGGTAAGCTGTTTGCAATACCCCAGCCCTCTACCCCTAAGCCCCCTTTTCTCATATGGAGATAGTGCTGTCCATGCTGGGATTCACTCTGCTCAATTTCATATCTGCATCCCCACTGACATGACTGCAGGACCCTTTCTCTTGCAAGACCTCAGGTGACACTTTGGGTTCTTGTTTCAATGTGGTTAACAGCTTAATGTTTCTGGCAGCAGTGTCATTAGGTGTTTGGCAGGTATTACTGCTACCACAGCTACCCCCTGGTGCCTGCCCCACTCTTCTGCTGGATGCATCTGCCTCTGGAACCAAAACCAGTAGAGAGATGGCATATCTGCTGCTGGCAGCCCAAGGTGCCAAGAGAAGCTGCTGAGGAAGGTGAGTTTGGTCTGCTGCTGTGTATGGCAGCAGAAGCCGAAGCAAGTTCTTCTACAGGCAAGCAGATTGACTTGGGAACAGGCTGCTGAGAAGAGGTGACTTCTGAGACCACCACTACTGTTTGCTTATGTGCACCTCAGTCAGCTTCCCACAGTTCTTTCTGCTGTTAGCTTACAGACATGCTGGCAGGGAAGGACAGCAGCTAACCTGGGAGAAAACATTAGGAGAAACAAAGCTGCTGTTGTTTTCACATGAGTCAGGAGCCGGGATCCAGTCCTAGCTTGCACTTTGTGAAAGTGGCTCCTTCTTTACAAGCCTTTTGCACCTATGCAGTTATGATGAGTTAAGAGCCTAACTTTTGTTTTTTCCTATCAAAGATATGGGCCGCTTGGGGTTGGTTTTGCTTGTTTCCATTTATGCTGACAATATGCTTGAAAGGGAAGCAGGAGGAGACCCTGCTATTTGGAAACAGCATCTGTATTTTACTCCCTTTCATTAAGTGAAATGCAATGTCCATAAACTACATTGTGCACAAAGGTCTCTTTCTCACCTTGATGCATAGCAGAGCAGGGTGTTGATGACAGCTCGCGCATCTATTGGTTTTCCCTGCTAGGCTAAATCCAGTTGCAAAAAAATGATAGAAATAACTTTTAAAGGTCTTCGTTTCAAGTCCCAATACCTGCCCTATGTCTGAAAGATTGTAAAGATGAGATACTGGGTGAAATGTGATGTGTGCACAGCATATGTGATTTAAGATAGTGAAACCCAAAGAAATATGAGGAAAACAGGCCTGAATTTCAATGGCCATCTTTAAATGTCTACTTTGTGAGAGTTTCTAAATCTTCAACTGAAGCCATTATTTAATAAGTCCATTTGTCCCTGGTGCCAGATTTTAAAATGGAATTCAGTAATTATACATTAGCCAGTGGAAATCTTCATACATAACCTTTTAATGGAGCAATTCCCATGCCTCTATACTAGGTCCCACAAAACCTTAGGACTGGAACTAAGGCTTGGGATTAAAATTCAGACTGCTAGTCGGTACATTCCACCAGATGTAAAGAACAAGGGAAGAACTGATTAAATTAGTAAATATTTAGGTTTTCATTTTCTTTTGCCAATCTCTATCACCTTCCATCACCAGCAGTTCCTATTTCAGCTGAGCACACAAATAGTGTAAATTCATTTTGGATATGTTTATTTGTTAGGCATCCATTTGTTTGCATGAGTTATATGGCTTCCGTCAATTACACCCTATGTGCTTCATTATGTGAGATCATTTTGTAGTAGCGTAAGAGCATGAACTGTAGTGCGATTCCTAATAGTGGCTGAGGGATATGTTGCCACTGCTCTTCAGAGCAAATAAGGGGTTTGGGGAAACCTGCACCATTGTTGGTTTTGTAATTGTTACCTGATAGTAGATTCAGTATAGAAATTTCAGAAAGTAATAAAATATTATAGGGCTGGAGTCGGTGTTTTAGATCTGAGTCTGCACCTCTCAGGGTATAATTCTTCCAGGAACAGGGGGACTGTGGTTTTCATGGAAGACATTTTGCTTTTGTTACAAAAATGCTGCTGCTCGTTTTCTTTTGGAGGCTTGCTATTAGAATGAGTCCCTGAATAGCAATTACAGGAGAGCTGCAAAAAGTTCATAATTTTTGATTCAATGCAACCACTTCCCTACTATTAAACATTATAGGAATACCACTACGTTCTGCATATACAACAATTAATCTGTCCTTGACCAAATCAGCAACAATGTTCTTAGACACATATATCTTAGGAAGGAGAAGGTGGTGACTAATTAGCATGAGGAATATGATGAAGGGTTTATATCTTGTAGTGTCTTAGATCAAAGATGATGTGGGCTTGGTGTTCTCAGCTTGGATCCCTATGGACATGTGTCTGTGTTAGGAAGTCACATAAAATCTGGCATAATTCAATATGATTAGCTAGTTCTCTTCAAGCAAAAGCTGGTTCAGTAGGCAAGGGTCTCAGAAAAGTGGAGAGAGGCTTCAAATTCAGGGTAAGAAGCAGAAGTGTGTGAGGGGAGCTCAGGAACAAAAGGGAAAAAGCAAGGAAAACAGGCACAGCCATTAACGGGGATCCCAGCTTTGGGGTAGAGAGGGAGCTGCAAGGCAGGAGTGAGGGCACCAGGAGCACGGTGAGTACAGAGACACAGGGCTGCAGAGGTGGTGGGGAGAAGGGGGAGCTGCATGTCAGAGGAGAGCTGAGTGCACTCTAATGTTACGAGTTTTAAGGAGCATGAAGTCATCTCAGCAGCAGCTCACTAGATGTATGGGATTAGTTTGTATAATAATGAAAGGGTAATAACCAGCATTTAATTGATATGGTTGGTGAACTGCCTGACCCCTCAGCCCAGCGGGCATTTAGATCATGTTCAGAAGCACACTGAGCCTAGCTAGTTCTTTATTGGGAGGGGAGGAGAGGGATGGGATGGGGGAAGGAGAGACTGGTGAGAAACATTTAATGAAAAGCAAAATGCAATAATTACATGCTACATTCTCATGTTTCCCCTGATGTTTTGAATCAGGGGTGGGAATCTTTGCCATTCAACACTGGCTTTGTGAATCAAAAGACCAAAAGCAACTGGTAAGAATCAAATACATGTGGAAAGAAATTCTCAGCTGAGTTGGACATGAATATATGCACCATGTCCAGCAGCAAAGGAATATACTATTATCACTCTCAGATTGTCCTCAGTGAAGGATGTGTTGCTGTGAAAGGCAATGATTTGTGTTTAATTAAAAATCCAAGAGCAGCAGTGTGTCCAGCTTGGCACCTTGCCTTGTGACAGGGTCCAGTACTAGATGCCTGAGGAGGTACAAGAAACCCCACAGAGCACAGGACCTGCTGCCTAAATTCAGGCTGCCTTTCTCCACTGAGTGCCTAAAGAGTAGGTAGACAGGTAGTTCTGTAGCTACTCTGGCTGCCTCTCTGGAGGGGTCTCCCACGGTTTTCTTTTCTCACATCACAGACATCTCAGCAATCCTTTGGTATCTCTGGTAATACAACAGGCTGATGTTTATACACCTGAGTCCTTCATGTTTATGGCATTACTTTGATGTGGCTATTTGCGATCAGCTGAAGTAGCAAACTGAAACAGCCTTCAAAAGCTTCTGTGGAGGTAAAACTGCCAAGTGCCTCTGCCCTGCTATAGACTGACATTAGAATACTCTCTTTAATTAGCCGTTTTGCTCTAAAACCTATTTATTAGCTGTTGTCATTCTTAGTCATGCTTTGCAGCTTGCCCCACTGAGTTCAGTGGTGCAGTGTACAGCAGAATGCAGTCTTACTGAGTGGGCTTTTTGGAAGCAGCTGAGTGGAAGTGGAAGAGCAATTGTAATAAATGGAGAGAAAGGGGAAACCTGGAGCTCCTAAACCTCTCAGGCTCCTTTGAACTTCCTAAGGATAGTAGCAGTGGTCTCTGTGTAAGGGTGCTGAGTTACAGATGTTCCTACAACAGCATTTGAATTCCACTGTTCAGCATTTTAGCATGTGCCTACAAATATTTCTCTGTGCATTTGCATGTGCACACAAACAAATTCATATTAAAATATTAATATAAGGAATAATAATGCTAATGATTGCAGGACTGGGTGACCCAGGTTGTAACAGCCATTATCTAACCTTAGCTACAGACATTCTCTATTGCTGGTAGCACCATTTATGAAATGGTAATGCTTGACTGGCTCCAGGGAGCAGAGGCTGTGACCCTAGATAGTTTCTGAACACAAGTGCTTAGGAAGACTGCCAGAAACAGTTTCTTGTTGAAGAACACTGTTTTTCCCAACCATTGAAGCCTAGATATTCTGTTGGAAGATAGCAGATGCTGCAGATTACTGAAGGATGGCTCCACTGGAAGTGGTCTGAAGTGTAGGCATTCATAGTGCCTGGGACCTTGGTGAAAGACACTGAGCCTTCTGCATAGAGCATGTTGAGGGCAAGTGGAAACCTCAGCTTCTGAGCATCCCTTCCAGTCTGGACTTCTGATTGCCTCATCATCAGCTGTAGAGAGAAAGGAGGAAGGGCTGATGAGTCTTACTGGGAAGCGATTGCTACAGCACCTTTTGATTGAGCATTGCTTTATATTGAATTGAGGACATTATAATTCATGAAAAGCCATCCTAGAAAGCTTCGAAGAGGGCTGGAAAAAAAACTCTTCAGGTTTTAATACTAATTAGAAGAGCCTGTCTTCCAGGTGTGGGGTGTTTGTGAAAAGCAGGAGGGAGTGTAGCACGGAAGAAACGCACAGTGGAGAACAGAAGATCCAAGAAACTGTGGAATGGATTAAATGAAAAAGAAAAGGAGAAGAAGGAAGAAAGAAACCCAGCAACAACAAAACAGATAACAAAATGTTTGCACTGAATATGAAGAGTTTGCAAAACAGCTCAGAGTTTATTTCCAAACCTGCAAAAAAACAACCCTGAAAATCATATAATAATGTGGAGTAATGAGGAGAAGGTGCTTTTTTTTCCTTTTTCTTCTTCTTCTTCCTATTAGCAATGTTTGTCAACTTTATAGTTCTTCTTCACACCAAAGAGCACTTGTGCCATGGAAGCTCAAGTATAGCCACAATGGGCTGCTTCTGAAGCTGTTCCACTGCCTTAACCAAGCACTGACCTTAGTCAAGCTGCTTACTTTGCCTGTGGTTTTCCCTGGAGAACGTGGGTTTTACCTGTCTTGGCAGCAGTGTCTGCTTCAGCTTGAACACTGTATAGCAGTAAAGGGCAGAGATGGATGCTGCTGTGCCAGTCTACCCTAATACATGTTCTTGGTGCCATCCTTCCACTGGCAGCGTCAGGATCATCATTGTGGCTCCAAGACCTCCCCCCACTATGCCTTCTACTTTTGCCCCATATGGCTGGGCTTATGGTCCTTCTAATGAGTTTTACTGAGGGGAGAAGGGGGGCCTGGGGCAAGAGGCCACTTTTCTGTGTGGTGCCATAGCTGCTGCAGCTGATTTATATTCTCAGGCATGCAGTCCACACACAGCCATGGGGCTGCAGTGCTGTGACAGATTTTTCTATACATGTCCTTTACACTTTTCCTGCTGCTTTCTCTCCTCTCTCTTGTGAGTTAAGGAATCATTACAGGTGCAGAAACCTGGAGAGAATGGATGTGCTTTCATAGCTGACTGAGTGACAGCTGGCCAGCTTTAATCATCCTTTGGTGTGCTCCTAGAAGGTTGTTTAAGTGGGGAGATCTTATCTCTCTCTGTGGACATGAAATGTGGACATCTTTGTTTCTATGGTTTAGATGATGAACAGTAGCTAGTTAAGCATCAGAAGCTTGACCACTTATGATTGCTTACCCATATTCTCAGCTAGTGACAAGGTTACATGAGGGAGCAGAAGGGAGAGCAGAACAGGGATTAGACTCTTTCTACCATAGTGCTTTGGACTAGTCCTATCACCCAGGCAATCCTTCTTCTCTCAACATCACTTCAGAGCCAAATTTAATGGAGAAAAAAAAAAAGTAAGGTTTTTTTTTCAGTGTTTTTTCCTTGTGGAGCATTCCCTTAGATGACTACAGAGAGATGCATTCAAATAGAACATTAAAGTTAAACGAGGCGGTACAAGACTGTATTTAAAAATAACAGAAAACTGTTTCAAGTTCTTATTTGATAGGAGTTGGGCAGCTACATAACCCTAGCAGGTCGCCATTCTAATGACAATCCCCAACAAGAAACACAGTCTGATAATGTGCTCTAAGACAGAAGATGAGAGCTGTATTCACAGGCATGAGGAACAGCAGGAGATAGCTGTTGTACAAAGATGCTTATTCAGAGAAGTTAGATCCCCCCCTCTTCCCTTGAACTTAGCATAACTAGATGCACAGAAAAAATATCTACAGCATAGGACAGAAATTAACATTAAAGATATAATACCATCATAGAGTTACTGATAAATCCTCACCTTTCATACTTAGCTAATTTCTCATCAGCTTCTCTTAAAAAAAGAAGAATACAGCAGGACTTGGAGATAGGCAGTGAAAACCGTTTGGAGGCTTGGAAGGATTTTCTGATAAGGAGATACTGTAAAAGATGAAGGAAGATATTGTTCAGAGAAGAGATGAATAAGAAGGGGGATGTTAGAAGTATATAAATAATAATACTTAAAAAGGTTCCCAGCACTGGGACAAAAGGGTACCCTTTGAAATTAAAAGGCAACACAGATCTGGAAATGTTGAGAATATGAGTTTTTTAATGGTGGAACCCTGTGGAACTCCACTGAGCTTCCGGGCTTAGGGAAAAAAAAAAGGGAGGAAAGAAAAGGAAGCCATTTGTGTGGATAGTGAGAACATTCACAGTTACATTAGAGAAAATAAAAAATTTATAAGAAATATCAGCCCTTGAGATTCAGGACATAAATCCAACCACTAACTGCCTGGGGTTATAAAGAAACTTCCCCAATGGACGTATTAGTTAGTTATTTCCCATTTTAAGTGTTTTACATCTATCCTTGGTGCTAGCCACTGTCCGAGACAAGGTGTTACAACAGTTGAACAATTGGTTTGATTGGCTATGAAGGTTGTTATATCCTTGAAAAGAATTACAGCTCTCACCCTCCTTTCCTGACCATCTCCAGCTGTGTCTCTGAACTGCGTATCTTGGCATGCTGCGAACCACTGACAACAACACAACAGCTTCTCCTTCACTCTCTGGGTACTCTGATGTGTGGGTAATCCAGTGGCTGACACAGCCCTGATGTGAACATGAGACCAAGCACCCCACTGCCATCCTGGCTGCAGCAGGCTGATTCCAAACTGCTCTGGCAGGGACTTAGCCCACATACAGCTGCATCACAAGAACTGTCCCACTGCTTTGGCCCCAAGGAGAACCTCTAGCTCCCCACTGGTACCCATTTCCACCTCCCTTGCTTCAGCTTTAGCATCACTTGACCTCCGCACTGGGGTTTTCCTGGTCCACCACAATGTGGCAGCACTCACGCTAAAGCAAAGAAGCAGAAGATACAGGCCAATGAGAAAGGAAAGGCAGATTATCTGGCTTGCTTTCCCTTCTCCCTGCCTGCTTAAATTTGTTCTTCATCTAATCTCCTTTGCCAGGCTATTTGAGATAATCACTGTGTCTTTTCTGCTGTTGTTCATCTATCCTAGTCTTTCTCATTGCTTTTTACAAACAGTGCCCTTTTTCATTTACCTCGTTTCTCTTCATGTGATATGTGATACCTCAAATGACTAAAGCTCTGTTCCTTCAAGGCAGGAGTGCAAACTCTCTCTATAACCACTCTCAGCAATCATTGGCCTGTGTTGCAGAATCTCAGCTGCTGCCAGCAATTAAAGCTATTTAGGAGTTTCCTAGTTAAAGTAATCACTTGGGGGAAGTAATTGCAACTTCTCACCCTGGAAGGAAGATGCTATTTGCTTTTGACCTCAGGAATAGTTGTGACAGGTACACTAAGAAACAGTCTATTACAACAGTGAATAGCTCTGTGTGTCTTTTGCAGTGGGTCAGCTGCAACTGCTCTGGAAATGTTCTCACCTATTGGCCACCTCTGTGCACTGATTCAGAGACTGAATTGCTGCTCAGGACACTGAATTGCTCTCCATGTGCCTTTAGCAGCTGAAGTGATGAGATGAGGAGGAGAAGCAATAAATAAAGCATGCTGTTCCTTTCTAGAAGCAGAAGGACTCAAAAGCTAAAAGGGGAGAGGAGCTAGAAAATAGGAGATGATGTACAGGTAAGTTCGGCTACATCCACTTAATCGTCTGATTTCACAGCCTCATGGGAGCACTGTTTGCCTACATACTAATGCAGACACTCTCACCTAGAAAGACTGATCCTACAGGATGCTGGTGGGTTACTGTGGTGAGTTAATTTACTCTTCAGACTTCTTCACTATGAAACTGTGTTACTTCTTGGCTTATTTCCTTACCACCACAGCAGGACAGTGGTCATTGCTGGGAAGAGCTGCAGGGGCACACAGGCCTTCCAGCCTCCACCATTATCATCTCTACATCACATTCTGCTTTGGTCTTCTTTCTACATAACATTTGGGAAGGAGGTGGAAGAGAAGTTGAGGAAAAACTGTTTGGTTTTAAACTGTGCATTGATTCCCTGGTTTCCCTCTCTATCTGGCCAGGTCTCCTGACTTGGCACATTCATTTGTGCATTCAGTTCAGCTGCATCCTGCTGAAGCCTTCCTGACCTTAAGTGTAACTCAACATGTTACAGGCTCACTCAGATAAACACCTAAACCTAGGCTGAATAGCTAAGCAATTCCTCACCTCTCTCTTTACCAGCACTATTGCATCCCAAGCCTTGGGAACGAAAATCCAGGCTGATGCAAACAGACATGCATCATCAGTGAAGGAAGAGTTGGTGTATGAACTGTTACAGGAGCTTGACCTCTACAGATCGATGCGTCCTGACAGTATTCACCCAAGGGTGTTAAGAGAGCTGGCTACTGTCGTTGCAAAGCGGTTCTCCATAATCTTTGAGAAGTCATGGAGGTTGTGAGACATCCCAGAAGACTGGAAGAAGGCAAATGTCACCCCCATCTACAAGAAGGGCCCAAAGGAGGATCCAGGAGATTATAGGCCTATCAATCTTACTTCAGTCCCTGGGAAAGTTATGGAATGAGTCCTCCTGGGGGCTATCACAGGTCAAATGAAACGCATGATTGGGAAAAGCCAGCACAGATTCACCAAGGGCAAATCATGCTTGACAAATCTGTTCTCCTTCAATGATAGAGTAACCTGCCCGGTTGTTATGGGGTGAATGGTGGACACTGTCTACCTGGATTTCTCCAAGGTTTTTGAAACAATTTCCCACAGTCTCCTCCCAGAGAAACTGATGTGTTGTGCTCTAGACAATTGGTGTGTGCAGAGGGTGGGAAACTGGCTGACAGGCTGCTCCCAGAGGGTCCCCTTTTCAAACTGGAGACCCATCAGCAGTGGGGTCCCCCAGGATCAACACTGGGCCTAATTCTGTTCAATATCTTCCTAAATGACCTTGAAGATGGGATCAGGTGTACCCTGACCAGATTGGCTGATGATACCAAACCAGATGGGAAAAGTGGACACTCTGGAAGGGAGAACCACCCTGTGGGAAGACCTGGGTAGTCTGGAAGAGTGGGAGAACAAGAACCTTATGGAGTTCGACAAGGACAAGTGTAAGGTCTTGCAGCTGGGTAAGCACAACCCAAGAGCACAGCACAGGCTGGAATCTGCCCATGTGGGGATCAGCTCTGTGGAAAGGTACCTGGGCATCCTGGAGGACACAAGCTCAATAGGAGTGAGCACTGTGCTGCTGAGACAAAGAAAGCCAACAGGATTCTGGGTTACATCAACAAGGGCATCACCAGCAGACATAAAGTAGCCATTATCCCACTCTGTGCTTGTCAGGCCATACATGCAATACTGTGTTCAGCTTTGGTCCCCGCTATACAAAAAAGATGTGAACAGGCTGGAGAGGGTCCAGAGAAAGGCCCAAAGATCCTCAAAGGACTGGGAAGCCACATGAGGAAAGGCTGAGAGAACTGGGTTTGTTCTGCTCAGAGAAAAGAGAGTTTAGGGGTGACCTTATCGCCATGTTCCAGTATTTAAAGGGTGGCTACAAAGGAGATGGAGACTTCCTTCTTACAAGGAGTTACATGGAAAGACAAGGGGTAATGGGTACAAGTTACTCCTGGGGAGATTCCAGTAGGACACCAGAGGAAAACATTTCCCAATGAGAACAATCAGCCATTGGGATAATCTCCCCAGGGAAGTGGTGGGATACCCAACTTTGGACACTTTCAAGATTCAGAGTTCTGGGACATCTTGTCCAGTTGGTGCTTTTGTCAAGAATGTTTGGACCAGATGATACTTGAGGTCCCTTCCAATCTGGTATTCCATGATTCCATACTTGGTTGAATTTGGCCTCAGATTTGGCAAACCAAGGCTGGCACCTAGACTTCCACATGGCTTTTACTCTGCACAACCAAGTGCAGTCAGACTGGACCCAACATTATCTCTGTGAGGGCAGCTAGACACCTTCCACCACACCTGACTGCATCCTCACAGAAGAGGCCCAAACAAGCCCCTGTCTTCTTGCCTTTTCCTGTATTCTCAGTGAAACTAACATCTGAACACCTTGCAAATGTTACTACGTCCTTCCTGCTACTTCTGAAGTAGTTTATTGGCACTATTTCTCTCTCTTATGATTTAGGAAATGAAGATTTAGAGCAAGGTGGACTCATGTTGCCCAAATCATTCATAAAAATTGTGCCAGGGCTCAAAATAAATCCCAGCTCTCCAGTTTTTCTGCTTAGTGTTTTGATTGCTAGACTGGGTTAGCCTTAGAATTTCTTATTGCCTGCCTTACTATAAAGAACACATGAATTTAAATTCTCTGTTTAGCTCTTTATACTCTATCTGCCCTCTCTCATACCACAGTTTTCTTTTGGCATCACTGTAGTGGAAGATATTGTTTAAACAACATCCCTTTGAGTTGAATGAACTATTGCACTCTTTCACTCCAACTCTTCCAGCATTTCCTTAGGTTTGGTTTTGTTTTTAAAGTCCATGAACAGGACTGCAGTGTAATGGTTTAACCCCAGCCAGGAGCTAAGCACCACACAGCTGCTCACTCACTCCCACCACAGTGGGATAGAGGAGAGAATTGGAAAGGTAGAAGTGAGAAAACTTGTGGGTTGAGAACAAGGCAGTTTAATAGGTAAAGTGAAAGCTGTGCATGCAGGGAAAACAAAACAAGGAACTCAGTCACCACTTCCCAGGGCAGGAAGGTGTTCAGCCATCTCCAGGAAAGCAGAGCTCCATCAGGTATAATGGTTAGCTAGGAAGACAACACACCATAACTCTGAACATCACCCCCTTCCTTTTTGTTCCCCCCAGCTTTATATGCTGAGCATGACACCGTATTGTCTGGGCCACCCCTTTGGTCAGTTGGCATCACCTGTCCTGGTTTTGTCCCCTCACAGCTCTTTGTGCACCACCAGACTACTTGCTGGTGGGGTGGGATGAGGAGGAGAAAAAGCCTTGTTCTCTGTAAGCACTGCTCAGCAGTAACTAAAACATCCCTGAATTATCAGTAGTTTCCAGCACAAATCCAAGAAACTGCCCCATAGTTGCTGCTATGAAGAAAATTAGCTCTATCTCAGCCAAAACTGCACAGGCTGGATTTGCAAGGTGTGAATCCTTTCTGAAGATAGTGTTTGTCTGGGATTCAGGCTTACATGAGAAGCCAATGGGTCTGACCTCTTCAGTTTGGTTCTATTTTTGATGGCTCTCCATAAAAAAGGTGTGCTGTTGACAGGGCTATTGTTTATTACACTGTGAGGGCAGCAGCATGGAGTGATGCTATGATCTGAATCAGAACTTTCTCACTGTCACAGTCTTAGTCCTGTCACAGAGATCACCAGAATAACCCAGGACTGAGCCCAGCCATCTCCCTGTCCTTCCCTTTTCTCATGCAGCAGAAAAGAGGAGTTCACCTCAGTGTAAAGAAGGAAGCCTGAACACAGTGCAAAGAAGAAAGCTTCCAAGCATAAAAACCCAGATTTGGCAGAATGCCCTTGCTTGGCATGGGTCAAAACAAGCATATGGAAAAGAGAACTGAATGAGGAATGATCTGCTGGGAAGATTGGTACATGGTGTGGAGTCCTGCAAGACGGACTATTAGACAAGGGCTCACCACTGTTTGACATGCCCTGTGCAAACCTTTGTGCTCCCACATTCCTGAACTTTCCTCTGGACAGCATTTATCAGGAGAACACTGCAGGGAGCAGCCTCCTTTCCCACCCTTCTTTTCACTCCCTTTTCCTTGTTCTCTGTTTTATACTCAGCCAAGCAGAATCTGCAGCGGTTGGCAAATTTAGCTGCTGCTTTGTTTTGCTTCTCTCCCCTCAGTCCATGTTTACCAGTTGTCTGTGCTCAGCCAGCAGCTGTTTTATGCTGTGGGTTTGCATTGACTGACCTGCAGCCTCAGTCTATGCTATTTTGGTCTGGGAGCTACCTGCAAACCCTTTGCTGTGAGCAGTCAATATTCATGATTCAATATTCGGGTGGCATGACTGGTCAATGAGGTGACAGAGCCATGCCTTTGCTCCTTGATTAGATGACTGAACCTTTGTTAATTACTTCTGCCAGAAATGAAGTCTGTTGTGTGATTAAGTGGCTCTGCGCTACAGGCCTAAGATTTACTCCCTGTGAACTCTTGTTCCAATGGGATTTTGCACGTGTGAGGGTTCTCTAAAGCAAGTATAAAGAGAGCATAGAAATGGCCAGAGCCACATTCTATTTCTAAGTTATTAAAAATGGTTGACCTGCATGTCTTTGCAATACATTTGGCTCTAGTAAGGAAAGCCTGCCTTTGCAGAACATGAGCTCTCTTTTGGGACAGGTCCTCCCAGGATGTCTGCAGCACCAAAACCACATCATGCACCACAGCATGGAACAGCCTTGCTAAAATCTCTGTACCAATGCAATAGCAGCACATAATCTTGCACTGACAAGCAGATGGAGCAAGCTAGGAATAAAACAGCATCTCCCAGTGCTGGGGCCATTTGTTCCATTTTTGATCTGGAGAGGATGTGGGCAAAAAGGAACCTGTCTGTTGAATTAGCAACAGCAGAAGCTACAGAGTCGAAGGTGGCTTTTAAGGGTTTTTTTATGCTGGCTCAATGCCACATAGTGGAGGACAGATGGTATCTGATACCATCTACTGTCCTTTGGAGCAAAGTTAAACCACCAGAATATTCTGGACCAATTTTCAAGCAGCTGCATTAATTAATACCATGTTGGTTCTTTGTATCATTTAGCTAGAGCATTTTTGACCCATTAATAAAACAGAGGATGTATAATCGCGTGCTCAGAGACACAGTATCATACCAGAGGAATAAATGAAAACCACATTATTTGGGTCAGATATATATTATCAATCATGCCACTTTCTTCACTATGTGAGAAAGCATGTGCAGGTATGCCATTCCCTCCAATCACAAGAAGAAAGCTTAAATGCAACTGTTACACTTGACCTGATAGAACAAGAAGCAGTGATTTCACTGTTTGCTTTGGGGTTTGTGAATATCAGTAATTCTCACCCCAATGAATCAGAGCAAAACCCCTGGCAAAAAGACACTTTTACCTGGTGTGTGAAAAACTTGGGTGATGGGTGGTCTCCCTTGGAAAGACAGGCAGAAAGACCTGCTTTTTATTTAGCTCCCTGTTCTCAACCTTTACTGGTTTAATGGAAAAAGGCCGGAATTAAGATTCAGAGCAACCGTATATACAAGAACTGCCTTAATTTGAAAGTCCTGTTGAATACAATGTGATCTGAAAATGATGCATGATGGAAATTCCTCACAGACTGGTGCATTAGCATTAGTCATTGCAGTAGGAGTGGGTGGAGCATGTTAGAAGTCCTCACTGTGATGGATGCGTGGCACACATTAGAATGAGAATCATTACTGTGGACCAAGCAGAAAACACGTTTCTGTGATGGACGCCTTGAAACACATTGGAATCTGAGTCACTGTGAGTCATGAAAGGGACAAGGACCTGAATATGCCTCATGCTTGCATAGGCATATTCAAAAGGATGAATGACTTAGCTGGCTGTTATATCACTTACTGGCAGTGCTGTGGATAGCCTCATGGATGTAGTAAATGGTGAGTCAGGATTCCTTGGTTCTGCTGCCAGCTCTGCTGATGACTCATTTTTGTACCCCTGAGTGATAAACTTCCCTCTCTTTTCCCCATCATGCACATGACACTGTATTTACCCTTCCTTATAAAGTAGTGAGACCTATTTCTGCCATGGCTCTCATGTATGCCTAATATTATGCATTGGAAATACTCCCAATGATTTTATGAATGAGTCTTTGGAGGGCAGAAGCTGTAGAATATGCAGATGTAAGGTGCCAAATATAGTCATATCCCATCAGACTTGCATGATAGTTATTTCTGATATTTGATGACGTTTCTCATTCTCATCAATAGTTTAGTTTTTGGAAAGTCTGTGTGAGACTGGCCAGCCATTGAGGAACTCTTTCTGTTCCTTTCTAATGGACTCTAGCTTGGGTCCTAAAGATGAATGCTCCATTTCATGACTTTATCCACCTAACTACAGTATGTTCCCGAGCTAGTTAAAATTAAAATTAGCTATCAAAATGCTAAACTTGATAGCTCATTTATCTTTCTGTCTCCCAACTCTACACTACAATACAGCAGTGATTGATCTTGCGTCTTCAAGGTACTATATAGTATAAAAACTAAGAGAAGATTAATTAAAAGCCGTCACATCCAGACAGGTTTTTAAATAAGTTTTAGATTTAGACAATATATCAGCTGAAGCAGAAAGATTCCGAGACTATAAGCCTGTAACTCCAAGTGAGTTTTGCTTTCCTTTGGGACATAGCAAACACCATCTCGCCACAGACTAACATCAAAGTCTGATTTGGCTGGGCAGGCCCATGGCAGGTGGCAGGAGACTGTCACGTTTGTGGACTTGCTCTCCAGCAGTGGGGAACGTGATGTCCTTGAGGACTTCTGCTGGCTCAGGGGAGAATGTGAGGCTCATGGCTGGATATCAAGTTGGAGACAGTACTGAAACAATTGGAGCAACTGTGTCTGGGCGGCACACTGAAATGCAGTTGAGCCCATATTCAGTGACAGCTACATTTGAGCTATCAGTGTCTGAGTGTGGGATCTACAGAACCACACAAAACAATCTAGTTTTCTGGTATTTTTGGCTAAAAATAGACACATGATTGCTGGTTAGCATGAGCTTTCTGGTACCACTGTCTGTGAAGCTGAGCTATGCAGGGTCTTCAGAAGCCCTCAGCACTTGCACTTCTCATGTGCTGAAGTCTGAGAGCATCCAAAAACCTGGCTGTATCCTGAAGAGATTAATAGGGTCTGAGTCCTTTGTAAAGACTCCTACTGGGTTACTCATTGGATGCTGGACTCCTGAATATCTGCCCTTCACATCACTGGGTGGAGTCCAAATGGCATGAACTTGTCTCTTGCCCACCTTTAGCCTGAAATGGCAGACTCATCTTGAGAAAGACAAAATGGTAAGGCTCTTCCATTTTCATGAGTTTGCTTAAAGGGTGATATTTAATTCACCTGACAGCTGAGATATACTAGCAGGATGTGGGACGGTTGCCATGAGAGTGTTCAAGAGATCCCCATTTTGCTTGTACAGTGGCAAAATGCCTTGCTTGCATACAGCTGATTCAGGGATTTTGCCTTGGGGAGGACAAGGGAGGGGGGAAAAAAAATGTATACAAGGTGACAGCAACAACTCTGCTTTACAAGGGGTCAGCAAAAATCCCTGTGGCATCAGCTGGGCCCAGCTCTGTTCCCTGTTACAGAATGGTGTAACTCTTGGCAAAACAGAGCTCTTTAATTTGCAGTGTCAGGTGTTTAAAACCCCAAAATATATCTTTTATCTGTTTCTTTGTCACTTTTTGTCTTCTTTCCACTTCAGTTATTTTCAGTAAGTAGACAGTTCCCATGCTGTTTGGTCTATCCCTGGCACCGACAATTAACTGTTTGTATGAAATAAGAGAACTCTTGAATTTGCACTAATTCGATATGCATGTTTAAACTTTAGTTGTCCAGGATGCATCATGCTCTGGGTTTTGTTTTGTTGTTATTTTTCCTGTGTGTTTTGTAAATAGGATGTTTTACTTTCAATGCTGAAAACCAATTTGAGTCAGGACGTGTACCAAAAATGCATCTCTCACTCTTTCACAACTTGATTATGTAGGGGTTTTATCAATCCCATATCACTGAATTTCTCTTAACTGAGCTGATGCTACCAGGTACTTCCTCTTGAAGAAAACCCTGCTGTTAGAAAGATGGCTGTCAAAGAACTTATTGCTGAGGATATGGCAAACTTCATACCAAGTTCTTGCATGCACCAGATGTGCACACATTTTAATTCAGATATTTCCTAGCCCATGCTTCCCTTAGGAAAGAGAAAAGCAAAGATAGTGGTGAGAAAGGGAAAACAGCTATTGAAAAAAAAAAAAGAAAGTCAGGTGAAAAGGCAGTTGGGAATAAGGTAGAGTGAAAAACAAATGGAGTGCATGTGAAACACAGGATAGAAATAGGGAGAGAGAAAATATAAAGGAAAAACTGACAATGCATCTGCAGACTATGGGCAATAGATCTGCAGAAAGTTGGGGACCTATAACATGCTACCATAAGAAAAGAGGTTTATTAGTTGCCCATGGATGTGGTTTTTGTTCTCCTCTAGCATGAGCCAGAGTTTCTGAGAACCATCTGAGCATCTCCTGACTTCTCTGCTAAGCCTCATTAGGGACTCATCACTTGGGCAATGCTGTCAGTCTTCTCATCTCTTGTCCTGTGGCTGTCTGTAGTTGTTGGTGTGGGTTGGTCTTTGGTATGGCTGATCTTCTGCTCTGTATAGTCCTCTGAAGACTTTGGAGGCTGTTGGTGTTGAAGGAGTGAAAATGCAGGAGGCAGATAGAAGGTTGGAATGTGTGTTTTCTAGAGCCACCCATACTTGCCACTTGTTACCTGCTTTGCAGGAAGTGCAAGTGCTTTGTCAGTGGTTTAGGTCCCCCTTTTCACTCTTCTGTGTCTATGTGCTTCTTCCTGCTCTAGCCTTTGCTTTTGCTGACAACTTTCTGCTCTTCTACCTCATCTCCTCTTTCACATCCTCTTTCTGCCTTTACTCTGCTAGCTGCACTTTCAAATGACAGTAGCCATGAAAAAGGTCAGTGCAAAAACAGGGGACATATAATTGTTCAGGTCTTGCTTGCTCTGGCCATCAGATGCTTCAGATGTTTCTTTTCTCCCTCCCAGGGTCCTTTGGTTGCCTTTTGCTGTGGCCCTCCAGGTGAAGCCCCACTGATGTGTGAGTGTGGTTTCCAGAAGGGCTTGATGAACTCCCAGTAGGTCAGAGGGGGTTGCTATAGACTGACACAAAGGGCATCCTATAGAGGGAGTTGGTAACAGCGGTGCCTGCTGGCTCAGTATGGATGTACTAAATAACCAAATAGTTTCAAGCCCTGAATCTGAGCTGAGTGGTGATGAGTCCAGCCTTCCTTTATGAGTTACATACTTTGCTTCTGCTGCAAACAAGTTGCCAGGTTGGGGCTCTGAGAATCTATCAGAAATAGCAGTCATTCTCAAGTGTTCTTCTCAGACAGATGAGTCCCAGACTATTCACAGTTTTGGTGATAATGACAAGTATGTGGTAGGTACAGAGAAGAGGTAGTGACAAGCAGGGAGCTACATTATTCACTGGCTGATGGATCAGTTCGGAAGTTTCAGACCTGGGATCCCAGGAGCTGTGGTAAATCCACATGGCTGCTGATACAGGGGATAGTAGGAAATGAAAACTTATCATCTGATGAATGTACAAATCCCTTTCTCTGTTTCTGAAATCATCCATCTGCAAACAAGCACCAGTTCCTTGTTGAATTAACAAGCGCAGCTGGATTGGATCTTCTCTCCCTGTCCCCAGTAGAAATGAGCGGCCATGTGGCCTGTGCTCCAAGCACACAAGCCACATGTGATTTCATTTAGATGCTAACACAGGTCCTCCTACTAAAGCCTCACAGGTTCCCCCCAGTGGCTTTGGTATTTGCTCATGAAAATGCATAAAGAAATGGAATCTCCCAGAGGAGAGTGGGGACTTGGAGGAATGTCTGTGGGTAAGTTATAGGTTATAATGTGTTACAGTAAAAGACCTCTGTGCTATCTCTAAAACCTTGGGTGACAGAAAGAACCTGTCTCCTTACTGACTCATTTATTCCACTCACTGTCATTGTTAGGCTTGCTTCTCTAACCTAAAGCAATTCCTTTCAGACTGCTTTGTGTAGCTCTGCCTTGCTGTATATGGTAGGTATACCTATGGTATTAACCTCTGATATATGTATGCTTCTGAGTATGACAATGATTTAGCTCCTCAGAAAATCCAGAACAGAGGGAAATGGCCAGTAATGCAAGCAGATGCATACTCTTTATTTAGTATTTTTGCCTTACAAAAGTGAAAAGCCAGAGAGTGTTCATTAGGCCTGTTGTGCAAGACAGAAAGGAGGCAGAGACGAAGCACCTTCTGCAAGGCTGGTTCTTATTTCTGTGGCAAAAGCTGCTTGTGGAACCCAGTTCCCCCTTCTCTCATTTTGGGCTATCGTCTAGATCATGCCTGCTGCTAATGACATGCAGCAAATAAGAAGACAATTGTTTCATTGTCAAATGCATCTGAAACAAAAATCAGATTCAACAATAACAGTCTGGCTACTTTATGCCTGTCAATGGTTCAAAAGAGAATGCAAGCTGCTTATGTCACTGATACAAGGCTCAAAGGCTGAGAGATACCTGATGAACAAGGTTAGTAAAGAGAGTACCTTTTACTTGATCTCCAAAGGCTTATACCACATATAACAGGAGGCTGTGAATTAGCTCTCCTAGGGCACAGGTGAAGGTGAACACAAGATTAAATATTTCATTTTCAGGGAAGTTTGTGTACAATCTCCAACGTACTTTTGGGAAATATTCACAAGACATCTACATAATAATTATTTTTAAGGTATTTTTGATTTTCAAAGTCATTGTAATATCCTGTGCACATGCAAACGCAAGCACACAGAGGAATAGCAAGTGTCTGAGGTGGAGAGATAAACAGTAATGGAGGAGCACTTTGCCTGCTCTGCTATGCCAGGTTCTGATCACAGGCAGCAAATTTTAGTTTGAGAACATCTGATAATTCTTGCTTCCAGTTAAAGCTTTTCCATATGTGGTTCTGGCTGGAAGAAAGGGAAAAAATGGAAACGATGAAGAGGCCAAAGACTTTTTTAATTCCAAAGCTTCTTAAAATAATTTCAGGTAGGGCAATCATAATTTTAGAGAAAGGTTTTAGTCTTATTTAATACAAGAATTTCATTGTCATTCTAAAGTCTGTTCAATGTGGTCTTGTATCACCCCTGACATACTGGAAAACTTGCTGTTCATTTCAAGCTGGGACAGTTCTCTGTAAAATCTAGACTTAGTTATAAACTTCCTCAGGGTACTTGCATCTTATGGCAGGTACATCTACTAACTTTGATGGGTTGTACCAACATCTCCTGCTCAAAAGGAGGAGCATAGGAGAGGTGTCACCAGCAAGCAAAGAAACTAAGCAATGAAGAAGACGTGGATGTCAGTCTAACCAGAAATCATGTTTCTGATATCAGAAACCCATATGCTTCCATATTTATAAATTGGTATGAGTCTGCTGCAAGCTTAGAATGAAATCTGGATCCAAATTGGGGTTCAGGGTTCAGTGGTGGTGCAGACGTCTTTCTAAGTAGAATAGCAAAGATTTTAGTGCTCAGTATTGCCTTAAACCTTGGCTTCTCATGGGAGTCATCCAATAAAGATGCTGTTGAGCAGATATTGCAGTGATGTGGAAGTTACATTTGGAAATCTACTCTCACTGTTCTTTTCCATGCCCCTGAACTCAGAGAGCAGCTTGTTTGCCTTTAGATTTCTGGGAAATAGAACCAATATACGTGGTTATTTTTCCTGATCAGGAACAAAACCACCATCCCCTCTCTCCCCCCCCGCCCCAGCATGAGAGGAAGCCAGAGATGACAGTGTGTGAGGATGGCTGTCGGAAAAAAAGAGCCATAGTCTCAGGAAATTACCTTAATAGAGTGAAAATTAAGAAACGACCCACAATGCAGCCTGTCTCCAGGATACGAGTGGTATTTTTACGCCTTGCCAATTATTCTGTTTGCATCAGTTTGGGTTTATTTTTATTAAGTTGTCTTTTTAAAATGTGCTTTAAGAGGTGGTGCAATGAATTAAAAAAAAAAAGATGAAAGCTTAGAAAATACTTAATATTTGTTTTAATAAGGAAGTAATTATTCTTTTTATTCTGTGAACAGGAAAGGGACCAAGCAGTTGGGTTTTTCCATCTTTTTCATGTTGTTTTATGCCTGTAGAAAGGTTGGGAACTCTATTTAAGTGGATTATCTTGCCACTGAAAGGAAAGTGGGAAATGAGTTAGAGAGGGAGGGTTAATTTCTTTCACGAATATATAAATGTGTGCGCACATATATTTGCTGTGTGCAATTTGAGAAATGCACTTCTTCAGCTTTACAAGGTCACCTTAACCTTAAGGATTAATGGAACAGACCATTAGCTACCAGAGAATACTGAAGCAAAGTCCCCAACAAATTGTGTGCATATAATGCAAGGCTATTCCCTGCTGGTCTACCAGGGCCCATTTATAGCTCAGAAAGAAAATCAGGGGAGGACTTGTCTCGGTGATGGGTATCTACCACACAGGTGTCTATGCCCTAGATACAACCCCTCCTAGACATCTCTATGCCATTATTGTTAATGGATACTGAGGAGAGTGCTTTAGCAGATAAAGCGTAGCTGTTTATTTTAGGATGCAATGAACTGCACCCTAAACAGCATTAGTTCTATTGATTAGGGCTTTACTGACTTACAAGGGAAGCTTAGGATGGCTTCCCCAGATGCAAATTTCTACAGCGCATCTCCCTGTATTTACTTGAGCAAATCCCACTGTCTGTACTGTAATTAAACCTCCTCCTAGTCCAAAGTGGCCAACAAAGTGCAAGCTGCAGTGATTTCTCTGCATTCATTAGGTACTATGTATAGTGAGCAATTTTTTGTCCTACTGACTCTTCACTGATACTAGACCACTACTTGACCTGAAGTGAAACACTTCTCTGAAGATAAGGGGTATGATTCATTGCCGCTGAATGAAGCAAGAAAGGTCTCTATGACAAAAGCAGGCAGTGGATTACATCCCTGAAGAACCTTTCCTACTTGGCAATCCGTTGAGTAGTGAGGCTAGATCTGGTGCATCAATAGCCAAGTGTTTCACCCAGTGATAACTACCCAACGCAATTGCTATATTTCAAAGTCCTTCATCTGCTGCATTGCAGCAGATAGGGATTGTGAAGTTTGATCTTCTGCATTTTCAGCTGTCCTGATTTCCAGGTTTGATAGGCAGAGAGCTGCGTTTGTTAACGTATTTATCACTCCCCAGAAATGTAGGCGAGAGTAACTGCGCAAAAGAGAACGAAGAGTCATTTCAGTAACACAACACAAGAGTTACGTGAGATACACAGTGGAGATTAACCAGGAAAGCCAAAAAGAGCCATCACCCCAGGTCCATGCTCATCCTGGAGATAGAGGGAAGAGATTGGCTTTCAAAGAAAGCTGCAGTTATCAGCTGCCTCTTTCAGAGAGCTTTTCCTTAGAGGAGGAGATTTTCCTTGGGGCTGCTCAGTAGCTGGCCAGTACATTTTCCTCTGCTCTTGCAGCAAGGTAAGGCTGAGTGAAGTGACTTTTCATCCTCTGTGCCCCATGAGGCAGCTGAGTGTTGGGGACAAACATGCTGTTCCAAATCAGAAACAACCAAACATTTCCAGTGGAAATTTCACCTCATATAGTGAGTTCAGACCTAGCAAAACACACTGTGCTCCATGGGCTCTTTAAAGACAGGCTATAGACCTGCGGGTCACAAGTGTGAAACCACATGAATTTGAGTTTACTCTCTCAAGTGTCTGGTCAGAGAAACTGCTGAGATTGTTGCCACTCACACCTAGACGGCTGTTTAGTGACACAAGTGACAGTGATTGTGCTTCCAGTGCTGAAGGTTAGAAACTCAATAGGAGATGTACTTGAGGGTTTTCTTCGGAATCTAACAATTTTCCATTTGTAAAGGCTGATTTTATGAAAGCTTCAGGGTCTGAACAAATGTGCCTTGTTTGATGAAATTTCACTCAGAAAACGCATCAACACTTCCAGTAGGTTGAAATGTTTCATTTAGGCTTTTTTATAACTTCTAGTTGCATTCCTATTTTCTCTTTGAAACTCCAGTATAATGTAACATTAAAGTCAAGATACAGGCAAAACATTCTGATTGACCTGAAATGAACAATTTTCGTTGGGACTTTCTACATTTTGTTCTTTTTTTATTTTCTTTAATTTTTACAAAAGCAAATTTCAAATTGCAGAACTTCCTTTGGCTCCAAGATTCTAAATTTTGCTCAGGTCTATTAAATCACTGGATTAGACATGTACACAACAGCTCACGTCTGTTACACTCACACCTTACATGAAAAAGCTGCCATCCCACAGTGGTAGAGATTCACAATTGCCTTGTGGAATGAAAAAGATCATGGGAGCTGCAAGCATGTAAGCAGTCAAGTCTGAGACATTTCCCACTAGGAATGCTATTTGGAAATCTCCCTTTGAGGTGCTATAATTGACTTCTGCATCTGCTGTTCCTTGGAGACTTAGAAATTCTAAATACAATTTTTTAGTGGTGCATTCCTGGGGCCCTATGTCCCTCTGTTATTTCTCCTATTCTTTCTCTTTTTCCTTTTCTTTCTTTTTTTGGTTGCTGATTATGGATACCATGTTCCAGGTGCTATAGGGAATATAAGTTGGTTTCTTTACTGAACTACATTTCAGGACATACTGTGTCATTTTATCCCTGACTTGTAATAATATCTTCTTCTACCAGTCTGTGAGGCAAGGCATCTTAAGAGAAAACTCTTCTTTTTTCTCTCAAGAATATTTGTAACTGCCCTTAAAACTTCCGAGTGTGCTAAATCTCCAGGCTTTTAGAGAAGCTGTTCAGGTTACTGCATACTTAGCTCTCCACATTATCACAAACTTCTCTCCAGACCAGTTTCCCTGCTATCACTGGGCTTCACTTCTGTTCAGTGAAGTTTTATCCTCAAGGGTTAGGTGTGGTTATATGGCAGTGTTCCAGATCCATGATACTGGTTGAATGGAAGGATCTTGAATATAGACTAGGTGAGGATATGTGCAGAAGAAAAGACTGGCTGGTGAAGGAGAAATGGAGTAGAGAACAGGCTTGTTATACTGGAGACTGCAAAGGGATGCAGAGGATGCAATATCATGAGAATCCATCAATTCAAAGAAAAGAAAACGGGTGGACATAGTTGAGTACACAGAGAAAAGATAAGGGTCATTCACAGTGAGAGAAACTAGAAAGACCTGCAGCAGAAGAATCAGCAAATGAGGACAGTGCTCTGCCAGTTCTAAAGCCTTGTTGCTTTCCAAGGGAGCCACAGCAGCATAAATTTCTCAGTCCATACACCTCTCGGAGCAGGCTACTGGGATAGTACAGAAAAGCATCCATAAATTAGAGCCTCTCATACAGCAGAAGCAATTCAGACTTTCCTGTTCCTCCGATCTTGTTCTGTGCTTGCTAGAATGACTGTCTCTCCTTCCCCTTCATTTGAGCTTCAACTCTTTACTCTTCAACCACAAATAGGGTGGTTGACCTTCATGCCAGGAGAAATGTTACTGCCAGAATCCCACCAGAAAAGGTCAAAAATACCTCTGCTATGCTAACAAAAGTGCTCAGAGCAGTAAGCAAAGCTCAGGTGATTTGTAGTGTGATTTCTCATGTGTACAGAGGTGACAAGAGTTACAGGATTGATCTTACTGGGAAGGTTTTTAGTAAGCCTAACCACTGAGAGGCATTCCCAAAAGGAGAGTCATCCTCCAGGGAGATACATCTCCTTTATGCCAGAGAGAATAATTTCTGACATTGTGGTGTCACAATTATAATGAGTTCTTAGTCTAGGAAACAGTGTGGAAGTTTGGGAGAGGCTTGTACAATATTTATCCCTGCATTTATTTGTTTGATACATAGATCATTCAGTAAAAGAGTATATAGCAACAGATGGATGTATAGCAAGCAATAAAACATAAAGGCAAAGAAAATGAGAGTACAAATGTTGACTGGAATAGTGGTGAAACTACTGATACTGTTTGGGGAACACTTGTACACAGTTTAGCTAGAAAAATGGGCAAGATTAGATTGAAGTGGCTAAGGTGCATTGACATTAGTTCAAAGAACATTGAAACCAGCAAAATACCTTTGTTATTAACCGGTTATTGTAAGAACGTGTTAGAGTAACAGTCATAATTGAAACACAGGTATTGAAGGGTATATTTTAGGAAAGGCAGAAGCAAAGATTAAATTAGCTGGGATTATGCACATTAAGGGTGTAATGGGCAAATAAGTAGTAGCAAAGCTGAAGGAAAATTGACTTAGGTTAAAATCACTTGGAGAACTGGGAAAATGTTACTTCTGGGTGTCTGTTCTAGCCCATGGGATCATAAAGCACTTCAAGATGTATGAGAGAGAAATATAACTACGAATTGAGTCAGTTTAGAAGGCTGTATTTTCTGAAATTTAGATTGTAAAATAAGTGCTATTAATAAAAGTAGGGTCTGGTTATTCTTAAATGTGATAGCTGAAAGACTTCATCACCAAATAATCACTGAGCCTCATCAAAAGTGCTCCTATTGTAGCCTTGATTTCAGTTAGCAGAGAGAATTTTATGGGAAAGCTTTATGTGGGACCTAACAATAGATTGATCATGAGGTGGATAGCAACATGGTAAATAACAGGCAATTTGATTTTGTCAGGAACAAATTGTATAAAGCCAACCTGATTTCCTACTCTGACAGGTAACAAGCCTTGTAGATAACGACAAAGCACCTTGACTTGTTAGGTTTTGACACAGCCTCATGTGAGAATTCCATTAGCAGTCTGTAGTAATGCAGCCTGGATAAAATTACTATGATATGAATTCAAAACTGCTTGGAAAACTCTACTCTTAAAACAGTTATCAGTGATTCACTGGGTGACTAGAAGGATGCATCAAGTTGGGTACCATGGTCATTGATGATTTAGGTTATGGAATAATGTATGACCCTAAGAAATGATAGAATACATTCTTGAAAAGCATGTACATGGTACTGGGGACAGGATTCATATTCAAAATTATCTAGATGGATTGGGGAAATAATCTTCAAAGAATTGGATCCAAATCAATGACAATGAGTAGGAGGGGCTGAGAAGCAATCGATAATAGCAGTACAAAATGGGAGAAGCCAGGTACAATTCTGCTGAGGAGGATAAAGAGGGTTACAGATGATCACAAACTGCCTGTGAGTCAATAGTAGTAAATCACCTGTTGCAAATAAAGCAAACACCATGCTGGGATGTAGAAATAGGGAGTGTTATGTGTAAGATAATGTGAAGTAATCCTTTTTCAATTTAGCCTTGACTGCATCAAGTCTTGGATGTTGCATTTTAGGAGAGAAGCAGGTTTCCTAGATTTAGTCCAGAAAACAACACCAGAAATGCTCAGAGATATAGAAACCACAACTAGTGAGGAAAGACTGAAAGAGCTGGGAGCTGCTTAGCCTAGTAAGAGAAGATTGAAAGGGTTTATGAGGAAGGAGGAAGCTGCCATGAAGATAGTAACCTTTTCTTTACATCTATGGTAGAGAGGACAAGCAATAATGGCCTTAAATTGCAGGAAAAGAGATTCAGATGAGACATTGGGGAACACTTTTTGAGGGCAGGGAGAGTAATACAAGGAACAGATTGCTTGGGGAGGTTATGGAGTGTCTGCCAGTGGAGGTTTAAAAGAGCAGGTTAAACACATGCCTGTCAGGAGTGATGGAGATCTCGACATCTGATCATCCCTTGGGGCAGAGATGGACTATGTGAGCTCTCAAGGTCCCTTCAAGTCCTACAGTTTTACAGTTCATTTCAAAGTGAGTGGTTGGATAAATAAGAATAAATCATAACTGAGAGTTTCCCTTTATTTCCAATGGGCAACCTTTGTGCAAGCAAAGAGATCAGTAAATCAGCTGGACTTGGGAACCAAGTCTAAAGGAAGAGGAGTAGGGAATACATTTAAGTGGGTAATGCAAAGTTCTTTGGAATTTGCATCCCAGGAAAAGGGAGCAAACTTGGAGGAGACCAATTTCTTTTAAAAGTTTAACTTGAGAACATCTCAGCCACAAGCAGGCAGCCTAGAAGGAGCAGAGGAGGGCAGGAGCAGCCCACTGCCTCAGTATTAACAGACTTCTGAATGCTGCCATCCCTAAATGTGAAGATCAAAGAAGCCATTTGTGGTGGCAGTGCAATGCAGGTGTGAGGTGAGAGAAGACAAGATGAGTTAGGGTGCTGCAGAGGAGTTGTGAGAGTTTTCAGGGACAAACAGAAGTCTTCCTCTCTCCCTCCACCACTCAATACCCTTGCAGCCACTGTCATCTCACAGTGCAGATCTGCCTTGGTTTCCCCACACCTCCAAGGGAGCTACAGAAGTGCTCTGTTTCTACTCTGAATCCAAAGCAGCTGCCCAACTGTGCCCCTTAGGCTACTGCTTGTGATGGCATGTGTGAAAGCAGGATTTGTGCCTTTAGGAGAGGAAGCAAAGAATCAGGACTGGAGAGGGATGTGAGAGAAAGGTCTAAGTTCTCTGACTGCCATTCTGGAGGGTAGGAGCAGCAGTTCCTGTTGCTCAGAGGGCATATTCCTGCAGTAATAGCAGCCTCCCTGGCCCTGCCCGTGTTGGCAATTGCAGCAAGGCTAACTCAGCAGCGCTTGGCATAGGCCAAGAAAGCCAGAGGTCTGTGGCCCTTTTATTACCCCCTAGCAGTCTGCTGCATTTGATAACTGCCTAGTCCACCTGCACATCAAGGCAGCCTTGGAAAAGGGATTAAGCAACAAAGAAAGGTATGTCTTGGGAGGTCAGGAAGTGCAGGGATGAAGTGAGAATTGCCAGAAGTCAAACTGAGTTAGTCCCTGTGAAGGAAATGAATCAACAGAAGGAACCTTAAGACTACAAATGAAAAAAAAGAAGTGGAGCCTCTGTATGTAGTGAGAGAAATTTGCACAGCTTTAAAATGGGGGAACACTTTGCCCCTAAGAACAGAAATGCAGTGTGGAGGCAAAGTCAGGTGGACTAATGGGAATAAGTATACTGAAAGTGCAATGATTGCATGCAAGGTGGAAGCAATTCAGAGAGCTTACTGTGCTCAAAGTGGGGAGGTCAGGAAATAGCCCTCTCCAGCATGCTGAAAGAAGGGGCCCATGAAATCACAGGTCTGGTAGATGTGGTTCTTAATAAATCTGTCCAATACTGGTGGTTTCTTTGCCTGAATTATAGCAAATGTGGTACCCATATTTAAGAAAGGGAGGAAGAGCAATCTAGGCAGCTGTGGGTTTGTTATTTTGGCCTCAAGAGCATAGATGGATTCAGAGCAAATTATGTTGGGAAGAATAATTGAAGACATGGAATAGAAAATGGAATATAGTGCAATATGCCATTATCAAAAAGAGATTGTGCCAGACTAACTCAATATCTGTCTTTGATAAGGTAACTGATGTTCTAGACACAGGAAAAGCAGTAGATCTTCTCTATCTCTACTTCATTAAAATTTGGTTTGTTGCCACCTGGGAAATTAATAGTTAAATGAGAGAAGATGAAGATTAGTTCAAGAATTGTGAGCTGAGTAAGGAACTGGCGAAAGAGGGGAAGGAGGCTGCTGGAAGGAGGTTGCTAGGCGAGTTCTTAAGCTTTGGTCTTGGGATCCATGTTTTCAATGGTGACTTTTGGCTTAAAATTGGGTGTGGGTTAACAGGAAGCATCAGCAATGCCTAGAATCACCAGAGTATCACACAAGGTTTGTGGAGATTGGGCTAATGTGGCAGCATGAAATACAAGGGCACAGATTTGGGCACTGAGTGGGAGTTCCACCTGCATACTGAAAGCTTATCAGTTTGAAACAAGAAAACAGAAGACAGATGTGCTTGTCAGCAGTCACTCACAGCACAATCATGAGCTCACAACTTGAAATGGCCATGCAAGAGGTAAATGAGATCTTAGGCTGTTGTGCCAAGGGAGGGGCACATGCTAGACCCAGGGGAGTACTATGGTGTTTGCACAAAGGAGGTATAGTCATCACCTGGAACAGTCAGTGTCAGTCTTGTCAACCATTTTCAAGAGAGAAGAATTAAAACTGGAGCAAGCACCAACATGGATAACCTGTATGATCAGGGGAATGGCAAGCCTGTCATGTTAGAGGAAATAAGCCTGCACTGTTCTGTTTAGTCAAAGGGAGACTGGGGGGGGGAAACATAATTATTCTCTGTAAACACATAATTGGGTCAAACATGAGGGAGTGTGAAAAGCTACTTTAATTGAAGCTCACTGTTCTCACAAAAGTATTCAGCTAAAATTGCACTGGGAATTAGATGAATTCTGTCTCTTGGAGGAGAGTAGTCAGAGAATAGCTTTTCAAGGGTTACAGTAAGGGCAGACAGTACAAAGTGCTATGAGAACATAGGGTTGAGGGATGAGACCATATGACATGGTGAAACCAAGAGGCAGAGCTCAGTGAACTCTTAAGATTTAACTTTCTGCTATCATATCCTGTATAGGGTGGTGAGCAACTTTGGGGCAGTTGTAAGTAAGTAAGCCTGAATCCCAAGGAGCTGTACCACTGCCAGTATTTCTCGCAGCATATATAAAGTGTTGTATCTACATCTCCTAAGGCTGTGACACTCTGCCCTTTCCTGCATGTACAGTATGGATTTGTAGGGACAGTGGGGTGGATGGTGGTTTGAAACAGTGCTAGCAAGGTGGGCACAAACAGCAGACATCACAGAAAAACTCAGAGACCTTCCTTATCATACTCCTGGGAAAGAGTCCTTTCCCTTGCTCATAGGATCTGTGGTCATTAACAAGTAGCCATGGCATCTATTCCTCACCTCGGTCATGAAAAGACTTGCTTCCTAATCAGATTGGAGGGCAAGGTGAGGTTGCAGCCCTCCCAGCTGGTCCAGTAAACTCTCCTAAAACCTGTGCTGGTTTCTTGGGATGCTGTGCCTGACACATTGCACACCCATGACGATACAACAGGCTGCATAGGGACCACGGTGGCATAAGCAAGCAGGATTTCAAAAAGGGACCAAGAACAGAGATTTATACTTCCTTCTCTCCTGAAATCAGGCTCTGCGTGTGTGTGAACCAGTTATGGTGATAACAGAGCTGTTGATGGGAAGGGATCCACCACCCCTTGTGGGAATAGCAGGGAAAATATCCACCTCATTGCCTTGTGTACCCAGAGGGAAATCCCACCTCAGAAAACATGCCACTACCAATAATGACTGATGGTTCTCCTGTACTGATTGGTGGCTCTCTGCTGCAACTAGTGTAAACATTACAGGTGCCATCAACATCACAGTCTCTCCTTCCATCCTTCCTCCCGCAGGGATTTGCTCCTGTCATCCCCTTGTTCTAAGCTGGTGAAGAGAGTATCACAGCCACTCTTAGTCAAAAGAGGAGGGGGTGGAGGCCCATCTGGGCCCTTGGTTTGATTTCATATTTATGAAACAGCTTAAATGTCAGCTTGAGTGAAGAACGACACCTTCCCAAGCTTCTCATATTAATGCCCGTGGCTGCCACTGGTTTCTTTAGGAAGGCAGCTTGTGGTTTTCCCTCTTGCTCTACCCCAAAGGCTGCAGGGGAAGATGAATTATACTGATAGATGAGACTGCAACTGCCGATAAACTCCTCTGCTGACAGGAGAGGGAGATGGGGAAGGGGAAACTTGTACTGAAGAAAGAGGGAGAGTATAAGAGAGGGAGAGGGAAAGTGAGGAAAGAGAGATAGGGGAGGGTGGCCTATATTGCAGAGAATTGGGAAAGTGGTCTAAACTGAAGGCAGAGAGAGATGGGGAGGGAGGATGGTTGGCTGTGAGGAGAAAAATGAGAGATAAACTGGCACATGCTAAGGCGAGGGAGATGTGGTGGGAAAAAACATGAGTTACATCAAAAAAGACTGCGGAAGCATTAATTATACATGACAATGTATATATGCAAAAATGAGTAAATAAAAATACACCCACCATCAGCAGGGGGACCTCCTCTTGGGTCTGTGCTAAGCACTGTGCTGTTGCTGGGGGCTGTAGACCATTGGAGAGCCTTCTTCTGCAGGAGTATTTGCATGACACACTGCTGAATCCTGAAGAGATGCCCAAGGCACTGCTGAGCCAGGCAGCTCTGTATCAAACAGCTTAAATGTCAGCTTGAGTGATGACAAGCCACCTGGGTACCATGCTGCAAGCAGGGTTAGCTAGCCAGGGCCAGCCTCCCAAAAGTGCTCTCTGATACACATACCTGGGCTTGCTTGGATATAACTCGTACTTTCATGGTGCAGGTGTGATGAGGGTGGTTTGTTCTCTTTTCCATCTGCCTAAAGCAGCTGGAACAGAAGATGTTCTCACCACGACCAGGTTAGGAGCTTTCTGGCTGAAGCAGGCTGGACAAGCAGATTACATAGACCGTGCTGGAGGCTGAACATTTCCAGAAAGTGAAGAATTAGAAAAGAGCCTTGAGTTCCTTAGAAGAAGATGATTACCTGTTATTCTTTCTGGGAGGAGTATATACAGGTTTCTTTTCATGATGAGCCCAGAACCTGTTGTGTTGAATCTCAACACTGGGGATACTTGGGAAAGCAGAGAAGTGCAGACACCCTGTCTCTTGTACAGATATGAGGGGCCAGGAAGTGAAAGAGATTATTTTTGACCCTTCTTGACCCTTCTTAAGGGACATAATTTGACCTCGACAAGAACAAAGCAAGGTGAGGACTCTCTGAGAGTACGCTGGGGTAAGGACAGACTCTACTGCATTTGTACCCCAGGGGAGGGACAAACCTGCCTTTTTCACCTGGAGTCACTGTCAACAGTCTCCAGAGTCACCTGCAGAGTCTGAATCTGTTGTCACTAATGTCTGCTCGCTTTTCTCCTGTTGAAGGCTTTCAGTTAGTTTGTTGTTTGTTTTTAACTTTAACCAAGAGATGTCTCTGAAGTCTTACTCTGTCTGGGTTCATGACGCTCAGTATCTCTATCAGCTCTTACAGTGTTTTGAGCATTATTCTTGGCAATAGCATATCACTCACTTTTCAGCATCTCAGTCAGTTCTCGTCACATTTTTCTCCCTGATTGAGATAGTAAAAAAGTCTGCTTCCATTTCATCTTTATCCCCCATGGTCAGCTCTGTTTACAGACTCACTTATGCTTTTATTCTTTGGAAAAGCTTCTTTTTCTTGTGGTCTAAAGCCCTTGTGCTGCTGGGGATCAGAGTCCCTCTGTGCTGACTCTTTTGTGACATGGCTCAGCTCTGTTTCATTTTCCTGCTTAATCATTCTCCTTGCCATGGGTCGTGCTAGGTTGGTTCTTGTCATCACATTTATATACCATCTGCTGACTAATAATATGCAAGGGCTTGGTTTCCACTAATAACAAGCCAGTCTAGTTTAAGACTATTTAGAGATACTGAACCTTGCTTCTCAGACATGGGCATGAAAGCTGGAGCTGGAAGTTCCTCTTGTCATGTTCGTTCTTGTCACGTCTATTCTTGCCACCCAGGCTCTACAGCACCCACTTTTTAACAGTATAAGGGACTGAGATTATTTGTTCTGCTGCTAAACTCAACCAGATCTGTTTCTTCCCTCCCTGCTTGAAAGACCTTATCCTAATACAGGAGAAGACCTCTATAGGGCTCAGTCCAGCTCAGGAAAGCCTGCCTTGGAAGAGGATTGTCTTTGTCTCTATTGGGTGGTCCTGAGTAGACTTAGAGTGAAAAAGCTTATTTCTGTACCAGGAAATTAGATCTGTCTCAGAGAAGTTCTCTGATATTGAGGCTGCTTGGCTTATAGTGCCCTGTTTCCATGTAACAAAGCTTTCCTTCCCTCCAGACCAAGGCAGCTGTGTGCAAGCTGCCTACAGAAAAGAATCACCAGCCCATGCTTAATCACAGGCTGTGCCCAGGAGTCCTCTGGGATGCTTCTGGCTGGCCTCAGCCAAATCCATGCCAGGGGCTGCACCAGCAATTTGGCAGTGTGGACAGCTGACTTCCAGCTACTGGGAGCACTCCTCGTGCCCTGTTAAGTCACTAGCCAGAAAGAAGAAGATCCATTTGCTTTGCAGCAACCCAGAACCCTGGAGCTTAATAGCAGTTTGCACCTCAGGCCTGACACCAAAACATTATACCTGCTCAGCACTAAGATTTCAGATACATCCCAGACAAGAATGGGTAAGCAGTTTCCGGGAGCTATGTCTTGCCTCCTTGTTTGTCCTGCTGTATTGGTGACCCCAGCAGCTTTCTTGGGAAAGCAGTCAGTTGAGACAATGCAAATTAGACAAAAGGGTTGGAAAAGGAGCCTCAAACTGGAGAATCACATCTGATTTTATTTCCTCAGAAAAGCCTGTCATGCAGCTGCAGGGAACAGTGAGATCCTCCATTTGGAGATAGCATCATGTTGGTGACTAGGAGGTTGCAGGATGCCGGAAGTGCTCGCTATGCGAGGGGCAGAGTAATCCTGTGACACTGGATAACCGGCAGCAAGGCTGCGTGTGGTCCAGGTCCAAATGTATCTCTGAGGCACCAGCCTTCTTCCATGGATGGTGGCCAGGGGGTGACAGGAGGCTTTGGCTCCAGTTCTCCTTCCTCCCTTAGCCTCCTCCTCCTCCATATCCCTGCTGCAGATCTGCCATTACTCACTGTTCCTGCACACCATGTTTCCCGGCTCCCCATGGGACCAGGGAATGAGAGGAGCTTAGTGCTGGAAGGAACAGAAGAGCCAGGGCTGCAGCCAGAGAGCAAACGAGGAGCTAATTCCAGGGATGAGCACTCCTGGGGCCCCTGCTTTCCCAGCAAATCCTCGCTAGTAGCATCCTCTGTGAGGAGCCAGGGAAGCAGGCAGGCTCCTGCTGTCTCCAGGTGGAGCTTTTACACCAGCTCCCGCAAGGCGCTGGCTGAGCTCGGGGAAGGACACAGCAAAGCTCAATGTGAAATTAGCTCTGCGCTTAAGCACACATGAGCCCTAAACAAACCCCAGCCTAATGCTCAATCCCCATCGCTCAAATCCTAATTAAACATCTACCAGTAATTCTTCTGTTAACCCTCCCCAGTCAGGGCTGAGTCAGGATCTTCTGAACTGAGCCTTTGGGCTCTTTACACTTCTGCTCTGGATCCCCTACCTACAGTATTTAATTAAAGTGACCCAGTTTATGGCTGGGAAGGCAACAGAGAGCAACCCTCTGCTGCTTCCCACATCGGGCCTTCTAATAACATTTGACAGCAGTGTCAATATTGCTCTGCACTTTGGGGAGGTGGGGAGAGCCTCTGGAAGAGGACCTCTTCCCTTCACCTTATGCATATTTCTCTTGCTTTAACAAAAGAATAAGGGGATTTATGGTTTCTTAGACTAGGGGAAAGCTGACGCTGGCATAGGAACTGATGAGGGAGAGTAAGCCAATGCCTGCTGCCTGAAATTGGTTTACAGGTGGGAAGGCCCCCAGGGTATCAGCTGCCTCCTGTTCCCCCTGGGCAAGCAAAGGAACACAGGTGCCTTCTGATAAGAAACAGGTCAGGTATTTTTGCCACAATAGCCTTCTGTCAGAATTGAGCTTTCATGTGATGCCTTGAAATTAGGATGTCATCACTGATGTTTTTATTCTGTTGTTTGGGGAAGGGAAATAGATAAAAGTTCAAATGAAAGAGAACAAAGATGGAAGAAAGAGGTTAGACAATGTTTAAGCAGCACACGATTGTTGCCCTTCTCTAAAATGACTCATGGACAAATAAACCTTCCTGAAGAAAAATAAAGGCTCAAAATTAAATACAATTTCATTATAACTAGTGCTCTTCTTGACCCAGAATGCTATATCTGCATTTTTCTGCTCTACTTCAAACCAAATTAACCAGGTTATGTTTATACCTAACTCCAGGCAACCTCTTTTTGTTGGACCTTCCTTTCTGGTGTTCATTCCTCCTCCTTTTTCTGTCACACTTGTCTTTGGAACTGTTTGTTTTAGAAAGCTATTCCCCTGCTGTAGAGAACAGACCATGTGTAAAAACGCGTTTGTTAGGGCATTTGCACCAGCTAGGGGTGACATATAAATTAACCAGGATGTTATACTAAAGCCTGGCTGGATTAGCCCTTTGCAAGCGCAGGGAAGGGAAGAATGCAGTCATGTTGGGAAAGTGGCAAAGAAACAGTTATTTTGTGACCTATAGGAGGGCCTCGATAACACCAGGTCTCTGTTGGGGAGATTGAGCAGTCTTTGGAGATCTCTCTCATCCCTGGCTATAGGTCTAGCTAGGATCTAGCTTTGCAAGCCCCTCTGCATGTTTGCTGCGTTGTGAGTATCTCTTCTTGCAGCTGTGCACTGCATCCTTGTACACAGGGATGGGGCTGCAGGGGTGTGTAAGTTCATATGACTTTCTCTAGTAGTAATATCTTCATGTGCAGCAGTCATTGCAGAGAGAATAAACTGTTATTTTTTATTTCAAATGGTTAATATTCATCAAATGTTTATGAAAATACTTAACCCATAATGATGACAAACACAGTGCCTAATAAAGATGGAAGTGAAGATCCTCTTTGTGAATATGTAATCAGAAGAGTAAAGAAAATTACATTAAGAAGACTTCATTATGCCATTAAAAGTGTGAAATGACTTTTTCTTCTCCATTTTAATTTTAGCATATTTCTCTTTTTTTCTTTTTAAATATCTCTGACACTTTCATGAGATGAGTACATAAGGAGGCATTGGCTGCTGTAACAAGAACTGAGTGGCAGCATCCATCATTCTCATCCAAATTTCTCTTTCTTTTATCATTAAGAAAAATCAACTCCATTTCTACCAATTATTATTATTTTTGTCTTCCTTTATTTTCCTTAGGGAGAGAGAGATCCTTATTACTGCTCCGAATGCAACACGCTGTTTCAAAACCCTCTGTAGAGCTATAAGCCCAAAGTAGTTCCCCCCCAGAGCAGGAGCTTACTGGTATGCAAGTACATATGCACCTGATTTGGACACCCTGAGGCTTGTAAGCAGCACCTCTGGAACTAATAGGGTGAAACTCTGCTCTCTGAAATAAGAAAAGTAAGGGCCTTTGATAAACTCCTTCAGGGCTGCGTACCGAGACGTGCAGCCAAAACCAGGTCAGACTGGAGGTGGTATGTGTTTCACCACCTACAAAGCTGCCCAAAACTTCACAGTACCAGACCAGTCCTAAATGATGTGCAAGCTCCCACCTTGCTTATGCGCATCTTGCTGAATCGTACTATGATGGTAAATCTGAACAGCTTGAACAAAGGAAAATGGTTACCTAGATAGGGGCTGTGGCAAACCTCTCTGGGGAGAGAAAGATGTTGCTGAGCACAACTGTAGTGACAAAAAGGGGTTTGTGAGAAAATAGAAAGTTAGATAAATCCAAAAGGTCTAGAAGCCTCCCCAGCTTGCAATGCCTATGTGGTCCAGCAATGCCTTGTGTCCCTGCCTATGGCAGGGGGTTGGAACTAGATGGTCTTTAAGGTCCCTTCCAACCCAAAGCATTCTATGATTCTATGCCCAGGCTTACTGATCCACTGGGGAGAAGATGCTGTGCTTCCCATGGGATGCTCAGGAAGCAATTATTTACGGCTTTCTTTTAAGAAACAAGGAAAAGACAAAAAAAAACAAAAAAAAGGATGTATTTTAGTTGCATGTTGCTTGCAGTGTTAATTTAAACAATTAATGCTCAGTTTTGGCAAGAAACACTATCAGCTCTGTATTTAACATGTACCTTTATTGCAACAGTACTTCAAAACAGAACATGTTCTTTTCTATTCAGGCTCTTCTGTTGTACTCATCTCCATGGCAGCCAAGTATCATACACCTCTGCTGCATCACCCAAGGCATGTCCCATATTTAGAGGTCTATGGAGTACGCATGTCTGCTCTTACCAGGACTTCTTCTGAGGTGAGTCAGTGCAGGAACTCTTTGGATAAACAGCTTATGAAGAAGGCTTAAAGAGTTATGATGGGGAGGAGGGTCCACAAACCAAACCTGTAATGAAGAGACTTCCCAATCAAAATGTGATCAAAGAGGCTGCTGCCTTCTCTCAGCCTACTCCTTTCCATCTGAAACAGCTGACAAATGATTATGTTGTGTTTGCAATTACAGTTCTCTGAAAGTGACAAATTATTGCGATTATTCCTAAATACAGAACTTCTACGTGTATAATTAATACATAGAAGAGAATATCTGATAAGTGGTAGGCCACATTCCAGTTCCATTTACACCATAATAGATGTGGAGTAGTTCCAGCTGTCCCTGTTCATGGAAAACGGCTGTTAATTTGGGCTTGGATTCTTGGAATACCTTGCAGAAGTCTTCCCTGTCAGAGCAGCAGAGAATATAGTACAGCTCATATGTTTTAGTCCCCACATCTAAAAATCTCAGTTCTAAGGTCTCACTTTCCCATTGATCTTCTGACAGCCTTCTGCAGCAATAAGAGGAGACTTGCCTCTTGTGTTGCAGCAATAGCAAGCCCTAACCTATTAGCTTCAGGCTCTGAGTGCAGTCTAGCCCTAAAGCCACTTTATTGCAGGGGGAAAACATGGGTATGGAGCATGTCCCAAATCACCTGTTAATTATGCCAAGGGAGAAGATGCATCACTTCTGTCACAAGAACCTACCTTCACTCCTGTTGTCTGTTGGTGCTGAGGAAAAGTTAGTCCCACATTTCTTCCAGCTGAGTGCTTCCCTAGAGCACTGTGCTCAGAGCTCAAAGCCTGTGATGTAAAGCTGGCACTAACAACAAAAAATACTCCAACCACAGAGCCAGCGTAAGAATAAGAAAAGGAAATTGTACAGTAATATAGTCTCCTGACACAGCTACCCATTAATGCCAGCTTTAAAGGTTAATGCAATTTAACTCGCTCTCGGCTATTACTCTGAAATAACATACCAAAGCCTCCTCTATAAGCAGATAACAGATAAGGATGCTCTATGATAAACACCCACAATAAAACTGCAGAACTTTACAGTGTTATGCTTGCAGGAGTGGCAGATTTTGCCTTTATTTGTGCATGTGTGTGTATGGAGGAAAGCAGAGCAAGGAGAGAAGGGAGCTGGAAGAAGAAATTTTGGCTCTTAGACTATCAGATAGCTTGATAAATCTGTCTCGTGTGTGTTGCCTCTTGCCAATACAATGGAAACGAATTGACATATCACGTGTCTGCTGCAAGTTGAGTTTCCTTCTGCACAAGCAGAAACAGTGGTGCAGGTCTACAACCAACCTAGGAGAAAATGTTAGGGGTTTTATTTGCTTATTTGTCTGTCAGCAAGGCAAACCCATCAACTTTATTGTAGAAGTGCAAAACATAGAGCTTTCTCCCCACCCCCTCTCCATCTTTTGCTTGAAAATTCAGTGTTGAAGCCTTTCTTCAAAATAATAACCAAAAAAAAGGTAAAGGAAAGTGTGAGGCAACTTAGTGCAGGGCTTACATTGTCTCCTTGTGGAATACACAGAAGATACATAAGCATCCACTGCCTGGGGACTATTGTAACTTCTCATTAATATTCTTCAAGCACTCTGAGATCTTCCATTATATTCTTTCCCAGGTTAAAGGACAATATTTGCATATCTATAGGACAGCGAAATATTTTTATTAAGAAATATTAGCCTTAAAATTTTAGGGCTCAAGAAAGACATCGTGGGTTTTGTATGTCAAACACGTGTATGTGTTTGATTCGCCCACAAGCTTGTAAGGAGTGCTAATTCTTCAATTCCTAAGCACAAAGCACTGCACCCTGGAGAGACAACCTGCCAGTAATGCTGCAAAGGGCTTGTTCAGCACTCATGGGGCAGTTCCATGCACCCTGCTTCCTTTGCACTCAGTTTCCCCCGTCCCCAGCATGACATCATCAGCCCTGTTTTTGCCACAACGCTGACATTAGCAAGCAGTGCCAGAGACTTGCCATGAATCTGAGAGCTCATGCAAAGCCAGCTCACTGTGATTTTGTACAGATGTGCCTTGCCTCAGCTTTCTGACTTCCCATTATTCCTTTGAATTACCTTCTCTACAAAGCTGATTATGTCTTTATGTTTGCAGGGCAGCTGGGTGGTTTTTTTTTCCTCCCTCCAGAATTCTCTGTTGCTCCTCAGGATGCTTTCATTTCTCTGTTCAGCATCTCCCTTTTCTGCTTCACATTTTCTTTGCCTTTTTGCTGGAATATGACATTGCCTTGAAAAGGATTAATGCAATTCTGGGATGTATCAGGCAAGGGCATTTTCAGAAAGGGAAGTACTTTAGTAGTACACTGCTATGAAGGACTGAGGAAGCCTCACTTAAAATACTGTAGTCAATTTGGGTCACTTCTGGTCAAAAAAGAATCAGCAATGTAGAGTAAAAAGTTGTGAGAATGATTAGGGGAAGCGGCAGACCTTTAAAAAGTGTATGTAGGAGGCTCAGTTAGGCTATCAAAATAAGGATGAGATGGAATACAGTTTTGATTCATAAATACACTCTTCATAAATACCAGGATGGAGAATTGTTTCTGCTGAAGAAAAATGGTGCTAAAAGATCAGGTGAGTATAAATTAACTTGGAAATCAGAAGGTTTCTAAACTTCAAAGAAATAAAGTTTTGGCCTTCCATACAGGGTAACAAGGGCAAGGAGCTTAAATAATTAAAAAGTAGAGCTTGCAGAGTTCATAGAAAGAATTACATTGCATTTATATTTTAATTAATTAACTTCATGCTTCAGAGCTCCCACTGACCACTACTGGGGTAAAGAAGGAAGGCCCTTCATTTCCTAATTCTTTATTCTCTTGGATGTGTAAGTAAGGGTGGGAGGAATGAGGAGTGGGGAGAGGGCAAATTGATCTTCCTTTGAAGCATTAAATTGCCCAAACAAGAAATTGGCCAAGGCTAAAGACAGGATAGTAGCTGAGTTATGCTGGTGCTCCTAGTAGTGCTGCCTGACTGATGTGTCTTGAATTAAAAGCATTGACTGAGTGTGGGATCAGGAAAGAATTTTCTCCTGGACTGAAGAGCAAGAAGTGTTTAGGGAGATTGTTGATGTGGTTTTCCTCTATAGTTATGTGGAGCATAATACACTGCCAAGAAGTATCTGAGAGTGCCCATCTGTATGCAATTGCATGAGTCTAAGTTTTTCCCAAGGCCCTTCATCCATCCCATTGTCTTGATTGGACTTGTTATCATCACTGCAGCATTTTCTCTTTTGCATCAAGTGTTGTAAGGTTGCAGTGTTTTCTGACTTAGAATTGGAATGGAAATTGAAACAGAGGTTATAGATGTTTCTCACCTTAATGCTTATTCCATTTTTGCCTGTAGTATTTGGAGGCTGCAACTGATAACATATATGGCTGCCTCCTAGTCTGTCTGTTCAGCGAATATTTCCTCTCCTCTTTATTTCTGCCACTACCTTTGGATTGTTTGTGGTATTTCCCTCTGCTTTTGTTCTTTCTTTCTTTTTTTATTTTTTTTTCCTGCTTTGTGACCTTCTCTTCTGATTTCTTCATCCATTCTCTGCAGGTTAATCTTGTCTTGTCCTGTTTCTACTGCCCTCTTTCTGCCTATCATCACCTTTGTCTAAAGTTGTCTCAGCTGCAGCAAAAACAGCTCCTGGAACTTGGTAGGAAGAAAAAAAGACATAATTTTCATCTCCTTTTTCCCCCATCCCTATGGATTAAGGCTTTTAATGTGTGCAAACTGAGTGGAGGCATGCTGCACCACTGCCATGTCATTCCTTTGACCTTCACATCTATCCTGGCAGTTCTGAAATGGAGAAACAAGAAGTAATCTCTGTGTGTGTGTGTCCTGGATAATGACAAGCATCAGATAGCAAAGACACTAGATCTCCTGCTTGGTGTTCCTATGCCAAGAAGCTCTGTTGAGCAGCAGCAGGCTGGTATCATATTTATTCATCTCGCATGCCTGCCAGTGTGGTAGAGCTGTGGGTTTAGATATACTAGGCTTCAGCAGATGCCCATGAACTCTGCCTTTGCATGCTAGCCCTTTATTTTGTGCAATAAATCCTTCTTCTGTAGTGCCTTTTCTGGAAGCAGAAGTATTCAAAGGACCCACTGGCTATCTTGGCACTCCATTGAAAAGACCTTATCTGTAGAACGAGCTCTGAATTATTCCACAAAAAAACTTTCTGCCACATTCCATGGGAAGTTCTGAGTTTGTAGACATCAGATGTTTTTCTTGTAATAAATAGGGTTAAACAAAGTTCTGTTTGGAAAATATTCTCAGGAAAGGAAAGAGCTCCAATTCAGAATACCTATTAACCAAGTGCTTAAATATGAGAGAGACACAACTTCAGGTCCCCATTTCTTCCTGCTTCAGGCCAAGCACTCAAACCCTATGTAACTGCATCTCACATAACTTCCCCACTGACAGTGTTATATGTGAGTAGCTAAACATTTATTCAGAATGACAAAACACATCAGATAGCAAGAAACCAAAGTTGTCATCCAACCATAGACATCTGCTTTAACCACAGATCTGTTCATGTTACATTAGAAACAGAACTGAGGAAAGAATGAGTGGAACATATATTATTTCAACAAGAGTGCAAAGGAAAAATGACAAAAAAAGCACTTTAATATGAACATAAGCCAAGTCCTAACAGTGTAACAGCCAGGAAAAGGCCATGAAAATGCAGAATAGTTTTCTGTTGGGAATCCAGCCTACAAGAGATGGTGAGGGTAGATGAGTAAGAGATGCTGAAAAAAAGTAAAGCCTTTGTTCCTTGATGGATGATATTTCCTTTCACCACAGAAATCTGAATTAGAAGGGCAGGAGGAATATAGACTTCAGCAGTACCTGAAGTAAGTTGTCTCCTATGTGTAGTCTTATCACTCCATCCCTTCTCCCTTCTCAAATGATAGTTTCAGCTTTGTGAGATCCTGGCTGCTTCAGGAAAGCTGTTTCCAGAGGTTTTCTCTAACTTAAATCAAGCAACCAGAGAAGAAATGCCCTGAGACATCCCACTTTGAATGCAGCAGAAGCCTTGGGGCTACTCAGCTGAAAGCAGTTGATTCAGCAGCCGAAAAACTGAAGGCAAATCTCACACCATCCTGCAGGGTGATGGTTCATAAGGGGATTTTTGAGCTGGCCCAAATGAACATCTGCAAATGAGTGAGTCAGTGCTCCTACACAATCTGTGCCAACTCTGGCTATGGAGAGCTGACTGAGAAACGTCCTCTGGCTCTTTGTATTGCTGAGAGGCAGCATATTCTCAGAGGGACTCCAAACCTAACAAGACAGCCCAAAGCAATGTCTAGGGAAAAGACAAGTGCAGAAAGTGCACTAAGCTCTACAGCCAACTAGAGAAGAGACAAAATCACATCCTTTCTATTCCTCCTCCGAAACATTTATGCCTTCAAATGTCAACGTGGCTGCTGAGCCTTCAGCTTGCACATCCTTCGGGCTACAGCAACCACCCCCCAGAGACTTTTTAAAGAGTTTAGTGATTTCTTAGGGCTGTTATGGAGCAAATTGATTTAACTCTTTTGTGTCTGAAACTTAGATTACCTTAATTGATGAAACAGCAGAAAAAACATCAGGTCAACTGAAAATACTGACATTCTCTGGCTGCCCAATACCAAAAGAGCAAAAACAATGACAAGAAAATAAATGCCAGGTATGACATTCATTGCACTATTTTTCTGTCCCTTTGTCACGTCTTTTTTCTTGTGTAGTGTCATGAATGAGAAAAGAAAACACTCTGGAGGAGCCAGGGCACAGAGAATCACAGGAAGGTAGGCATAACTGGCAGATAAGGGTCAGGACAGACAGCCTTTTAGAGCTCCTCTTTTAATCTTTTTGAAAGCCCCTGGCTTGCTTTGAATTTACTCTTTGTGACAATTTTGTATTTGTTCTGTGGTTCTTTCTCTGTCCTCTAAATCCTGTTGGTGACAGGACACCACGTATTGCATTTCCACTGCAAATCAGGAGCTTAATGCCCTGGTGAATGTACTTGGGAATTGTTCTCTTTATAAAACTTTTCTTCTCTTGCATGGCCTCAGGTGAATTCCATTTTTTATTGTTTTAAGTCCTAGAAATTGACTGCTTACAGACTTGTAGCTTCCAACCACCAAAGTCCCGTGTGGCTCTTCTTAATTGTCCATATAAATTGCTTTCTATTTTGGACACCATGAATATCTCAACAGCATCTGCTTCTCCCTTCTGGGCACCACCAACTGTGCGTGAAATTCCCCTCAGAGAGGCCAGGTAAGAACTCTTTCCCATTGTGAGAAAACAAGGAAATAAAGGAAGTTACACAAAGGACAAGCTGACTTCCCAGCACACTATGCAGGTAAAAATGCAATAGGGCCTGGTATTAAGCCAAGAGAAAGAAGATACCAAACAAGAGCAACCCATCTGTTCATAGCCACTTTCCAGACAGAATGAGGACCATTGTGCTCAACAGATTTCTTCACCAGGAGCTGTTTTGGTACACTGCCTAGCAGCAGCAACTCTGTACAAGGTATCAGCAGGCAATGCATGGCTGTATAGGCTGAAACTGTGAGACAACTCCAAAGGATGGCTGGGGTACTTATATCTTCTACAGCTCTTTTTAGCACCTTCCACTCTGCAATCCCAAAGTACATTTGCAATTGATATTAACCAGTCTAGAGTCTGCTGCCTGGGGCAGTTGGGTATCATTCACTTTGTTTTACTAATGAAGAAAATGAAACAGAGAGAGGAAGGTTAAGTGATAGCTTTGGTATCTCATAGCAAGTCACAGACAAAACCAAGAATACTGATGATATGTCCTGACTTTCTAAATTAAGTACAAGACCACCTTTCCTAATGGAAAGTCTGTCAGGGAGTCTTGAATAGACAATGCTTCTTTTAAAGTAATTGAAAACAACCTTCCAGCACACTTGCCACCATCAGGCACTCAGATGCAACACAGGATTAGGTCTGCACTGGAAAAGGCCAAACTTACAAGTGGTATTACATGAACCAGAGACTTCTCCTCCAAGCAGAAGTAGGGACAGAGCAATTCAAATTAGCAAACACAGAGTGAAAAGCATATCTTGTTTTTTTCTTCAACATAGACATCTCGCTGAGAAAGTGCCTCTCCCAAATCCCTTTCTGGAGGTTGATGTATTTCTCAGAAGATGTCCTACTCCAGTCCTCTTCTGTCTGCCAGCTTGACCTTGTTTTAGGAGATATGGCACAATCATTGTCCTGCTGATATGGCTGCAGGCATGAAAACGAAGTGGAGAAAACTGCCAGACACAATGCCAATCTTATTATTATGAGTCAAAGCTCCATTTTCCGCTAGGCATATAATTGTGCTTTAGACTAGACGGGTATAAAATGAAGATTGGCTACAGCATAAATGTTCATTAGATTGAAAGTAAAACAAAGCTAAATTATCAGAGCCAGGGAGGGAAAGCGTTTTCCTATGCACTGTGTTGGCAGTGCCATCTCAGTGCCTCTGCATTATGCTGTTCCCACATCTTGGTTTGGAAGGAAAGGGCAAAAATAGATGTGACGTGGAGGAAAGAGGTACTCAAAGTTGTTGGTTTTATTTTCATTGGACACAGAGTTCTCTCCTTGCACTCTCACTTGAGAAGAAATAGGGTAATTTGCCGAGAATAAGAGGGAGAAGTTGTGCTTGCTGTTTTTCTTTAAGAGCCTTTCAATACCACTTTTTTCCAGTTTAGCTTGATTTTAGCCAAGGAGGTCCTCTTAGATTTGCTTGCTGCTCCTAGTTATGACATGGACAGGTTTTCTCTCTTTATTTATGGCCAAGTAGTCGTCTTCTTACAATTACCTAACTTACTTTAACTCTCAACAAGCAGCACAGATACCCTCATTCTTTACTTTTGATATCTTTCTAGTTTTCCTGTGGCACAAGGTGCAGTGCTTCACATCACTTTACCACACTATGTTTGCTGTTCAGTGTGCTGAGAACCTTCTTCCCTTTCCCTTTGCCCTCTCCATCACCCTTTCTATTGTCTGGTTTGGTTCAGTCCAGCAGCTGACAATAGGCCACACTTGGAAAAAAAAGCTTGTTTCCTTCCTTTGTCTCCCTTACAGCTTGAAGGTCCAAACCCTGGGTACTGCATGATGGTCTAAGGCTCTTTGGGAGGCTGTGTTTTTGAAAGCATCGTATGCTATGGCTCTTGTGCTTAGCCAGGCATTCAACTGAACATTATTTTGGGGGTTGGAAAGGGATTATACTTTCTTTCTTTCTTGTTTTTCATTGGATACTGTGAGTACGAGGAGCTTTTATGAAGGGTTGGATGTGGTGAATCATTTCAGCTTCTATGTCTGTAGGTATTATTTTATGGCATCTAGTTACTTTTGTTATAGGTATTATGATATAATAAATAAATAAAATATTATGACTTAGTGGCTGCAATGCTGATTCTGTTAACAGGCTTATTCTCCCTCTGTTACCTATATTTGTTTAAAGTGACTTCATTTAACATTTATGTAGGCTTTGGTGCAGAGAAAATGTGTTACAACAGGAGTTTGTCCTAAGGGATCCTTACAGTACTAACAGCCACATCATCTACCGAGGCAGATATTGCTAAACACTGATATGAAAAGGCATCATCTAGGTGATTTAAAATCATTTTTTACATACTTGTTTTGCAACAAAACACTGTGAAAGTTAATCTGAGCTTATTTTGTTGCCTTTCTATTGAAGGCAGAGGTACAGGCATTACCTGGGCATTGGGTAGAAGATGAATGCTATCACATTGCTCTGATACAGCTCCAGTAGGAGAGATTGTGTTCCTTCAGTCATGGTACATGTAGAAAATATACTTTCTTTGCTCATCTGACTTCTCTGCCCTGCTCCATCAGTGGCTTCCAGCCTGAACATGGGTTTAATCATCTTCCCCTCAGGTCAGGGAAATATTCAATGCCAGAATATGGGGGGGGGGGGGGGGGGGGAGAAAAAAAAAGGAAAAAAAAAA
>NDXB01013932.1:264616-341910 GCA_002631895.1 Agapornis roseicollis
CCCCCCCCCCCCCCAGGGACCTCTTTGGGGTATTTTAGAAGAGATATTAGGATAGGTTATGTTTTTAATTCATTTAGAATTATTATTATTTGTAGGTAGGATAGGCAAAATAAAAGAGGAGCAAAGACTCCCCTTCGACATCATCTTGTATGGCAAGGACAGCTTTCTTACAGAGCAGGGTGACTGCTTCCAACCTGCTGCTTGGGGATGGTCCTTCTTGCTCCCAGGAAGGCAGTCCCAAAGCACACCAACAGTTCAGCACCATCAGGCACCCAGAGCACACCAACAGGGCACCATCAGGTGCTCTGGGCTGTGAGCTTTGTGGTTCACTAGTGTAACTGTGACCTCCTAGTCACTATGAAATGGTCTTTTTTGCTTCTGTGTTCTAGCAAGCATCTGCAGGATCAAAGAACATGTAAGAGGTCACCTCTTACCAGCTTTCTGGCTGCTGTAGCTATGCCAGGCTTCAAGTGGTTTCAAAGGGTTTATAATCAAGGTTCTGATTTTAACAATTAGCATAATTTTATAAGGAGTGACTGCCTGGTTCCCATAAGTCAGGCACATTGTCAAAGGTTGGCTCTGGACTCTCGTAAGGTTTGCACTTGATGACAAGCCTGTCTATACAAGTTATTTTTCTCCTTGCCTCTGTTCCCAGAGCATCTTGTCTGTATTCAGAGTCAATGTGAAATCTCACCTCAGAACATGACAGCGCTTTGTGGACTTGAAATCAGCTTTAGACAACTCTGAGTCTTGTAAATGGCCCTTGTGATCAATGAACTGAACAGGAAAAGCTCTAATCATCAGAAGAATGTCTCTGAGGCTTGGGCTTCTAAAAATAGAGAAGGCATGGAACCTCAGCTATTTCACTGTGCATTTTGACACATTCATGGAAGGAATTGCGACAGCACAGGTGTAAACCTGGAGTTAAAACTGGTGATGTGAAGACTGGAAGGGATCTAAAGGGAGACTTTCCTGAACTGTACTTACTGCGTTTAATCTGTGATTCTCCTGAAAAAGAAAAGCTTGGGGTTTTTCTTCTTCTCCTTTGCTTTTGAGTTCCTTTCAGGTTTCATGGCTTATTTGGAGCACATGAATGTTCTTGGAAAGAAAAAAACCCTTTGGTTCCTACAGCCTTGCCTCAGAGCTGGAGTAATAATTAGTGGTTCAAAGAAAGATTTAATCTAACTCAATGACAGGGCCTAGAATGGGCTCTTTTTTTTCACCTTTCTTCTCTTTAGGCATGTTGTGAGAGATAGATTTTTAGGATGATGTTGTGGGGAGGTACCCCAGGGAGATCTTAGCCTGAAAAACCTCAGTGGTGAAGCTCCATGAATTATGCTGCAAGAAGTGACGGTGAAATACAAACCTCAGTAGACTTGCTACACAGGGGTCACAAATCTACTGTAAGGCATTGAAAATGTTTGTTGGAGACCTCTACACTTTATGTGTCAAGTTGTCGCAATGGTCCAAGTTGCTGGCACCCTTGTTCCCATGTTTTCTTTATATATTTTTGAGGGGTATGTGAGCTATACTTCAGGGCTATTAGTGCATAGGGTAGTACACTAAGAATATAGTAATATAACATAATATATATTATATAGTATACTAACACATTTTATAGTATGCTAAGAAAATACTGATTCTTGTGAATGTTTCTAAATTTAGTATCTGGTGCCTGGTTGTCTTTGCAAGGCTTGAAGGACTTGGACTCTTTAGGCAGTGTATGAACCTGTGCTATATATACACTGTCATGAACAGACACCTGGTGTTGTAAGGGGATAGTGAAGATTTGGTCTTGGGACAGTCATCTACACTTGGGAGCATTCCATTTCATCTGAGAAGAAAATTCTATAGGCATAATTCCTCACTGGAGGTGGCCAAGAGCTGTGCAGGCTGGCATGACGGTAACTAAAATGGCTTTTAAAGAGTTAATGTTTTGCTAGTGAATATTGATACTCCTTACATTCATTTGCTTGGTTAGGAGCAAGTCTGGACTATTCCTAGGGAATTACTCAAGCTTTAGACTTCTTGCTCTTATCTGTTCCACCAGACTTTCTCTCATGACCCCATCTTTCCCTACTCATTCGAATTCCCTGCCAAAAGCAGTGTGTGTAAAAGAATGTTGTCTACTGCTTCTTGTGCTCTTCCTCCTTGATGAAATAGTGGTTTGCCTTCAGGCTGGAGACTAGCAGTAAGCTGACACAGAAATGGTATCGGGCTTTTTGTTCCTTGTGCTCTCTTGTTGTCCATACTCATGATGTCCCATTGATGATAGCAACAGTGGGAACACTAAAAGAGACAAGAATCCTCAAGCTGGGAAGTGTGCTTTGAAGTGGCGGGTGGCCTTGGCTGAATTGTCTGTGGTTAAGCTCCTAATGTTGCCATGGATGCAACAGTGGGAGCAACAAGGAAGGGAGAGAATGGGTCTGTGATCTAAAGTAGCTTAATATTTTAGGCAAAATCCAGTAGCAGCAGCAGAGGGGAGTTGATACCATTTATCTGAGCTGGGAATGGAGCTGCTTAGTTCTGCCTGTCCTTGGTAGCAGAGGACAGTCGGTGTACTTGTTAGATGTGTGTACGATCATATCTGCCTCCTCTGCCTAAGGGCAGGCAGAATGGCAATATCCTTGACAAGACACAAGGTGTCATACCATTAGCCTGTAATCTGCAGTGACTTACTCTGTGCTGTACTCCCCAAGTGGTTTAGGCAAAGTGAGAGTGCTCTCAGGGCAGCCAGTTCTGTCATCACTGTCTCCTGTTGAACATAAATCAGCACAAATTCGTTGTGTGTTGCAAATAGGGCAAACGGAGCAGGTTGGCCACTGCCTCCCTCCTCATTACTACATGTAACTGTAAATCACTGAGCTTTCCCCTCTTGAAGGGTTGAAGGTGTATTAGATGCAAAGGCTGTTGGTGGTCTCTTCCCCCATTCACTCTGACCTGCCAGCATGCCCTATGGAGGGTGCAAGTCCAATCTCTCATGCCATGTCCCTTCTCTCAAGTCAGAGAAGTCCTGCATAGCTCAGCAACTCCTCCCCACATACTGCTCTCCCACCCACAGCTCCCTGTGCCATGGCTCGGGACATGCAAAGACACAGGAGAGGGTTTCTCCAGCTCATAGTCCATGCCACAGGGAAACAGCAGCTCTTCAGAAAGTACCCAGAGAGCACTGATGCCTCTGAGCTTCCATAGCAAAAAGAAGAAATCCATGCGGGCATATCCTCCGCTCTTTTCCATCCCCTCTGCGGTGTAAGTGTAAGGCCTGACCAGTAATACCCCAGTAAGGGCCACTGCCCTCCATCTCACTGAGAACTGGCCATTAAGAAGGGCTTTGCTGAAGTCTTCTAAATGCAATGAGAGGCTCCTTTAGTCCCACTGGCCCTGTGAGGAGAGAAATGTTATGGCTGACACAGAAAATGGGTTACTTCCCAGTGACACAGTGTGGGGCTATTGGCTGATGTTCTGGTCTTTAGCCTTCTGCACTCTGCACATACATGGAAAAATGGGGATATATCCATTTCCATGGAGGAATGAGACCTCTAGCAAGACACTAAACAGCATTTCCAGTTCTTACTAGTGCTCACTGCTGTATGGGAAGAACAGCAACCAGTAGGAGCAAGGATGCTGTATTTCCACGTGCCTTCACTAAATGAATGGTTTCAGAACAAGTTGTTCCTGAGTTACTGCATCAAAGGCTTCAAACTATCTGAAGCACAAACACACCCACTTTAGGCAAATGAGCTTTTTGTTCACTCAAAACCAGGCACTTCAAGTATCAGCTCTTCCACATCATACAGTCCCTGAAGCTATGGATGTGAAGAATAATCCTGCAATGAATGCTAAAAAGGCCTCAGACAAATGTTGAATCTCTCTTTTGAGCAATGTCTCAGCACAGGTGGGATGGCTCTGTTTGTTGCAACCTCAAATATTCAGATCAGGAATTTAGGGATAGAAAAAAATAGGTGTCCGGATTTGTTGGAATGGGGACTGGCTCCAAACCCATTCTACACTGAGCAGCTTTCTAGACGTGCTTGTACTGGAGAGGCTTGATCATTCTAACTCTTGATGCTAGCCCAGGAGCAGCTCACACAAATGCTGCCATGCTTAAACGTAAGATCATAGCTTTTGAGAAAAGCCATAGGGTTTGTGATAATCGAGATCCATTAGTCTGGAGGACTGGGAGGAAATGTATCTGGGCTTCTGAGATAAGAATCGGATGCTATAGAGGAGGCTTTGCACACAGCGTGAATGGCTGAAGCTGTCCCTTCGAGATCTCCCTGGACTTGCAGTCTTTCTTGCTGGGCCAGTGAGAGGCATGTGCTAAGCAGAGACCTATTCACATAATCTTGTGGCTGCAGAGAGCTAACTGCTTTGCAATCTCTTGTTTCCATCTCCCTTCAAACTTAATCTGAAAACACCTGCACAGATAACCCTCTCTTCCCCCCTGCTCTCCTTTGCTTTATGTATGAAGGTTTCAAGTAATTCTTTGTATGAGGTTTTGATGGCACTGTCTTGCTGCTTTCTGTCACTTGCTGAACACAGGTTGTAGTACATCACTAGGCCACCTACAGGAGACCCATCATTCAGTGTAGTACAAAACTAAAGTGTGCTGCAGCTGGTTTTGTTTACAGGTATTGTGAATGAGTCATGCCAGGTCAGGTACAGAGAGCAGGCAAAGAAAGGGAAACCCTGTTACTGCAGGCTGAAGTAACCATGGTTGCCTACACCAGGTGTTTGCAGATAGTTCTTGGAGAAAATGAGCCCAATGATAGGCAACCAGTGGGCTTGGACCTTTCACCATGCTCATGCAATGCTGCTTGGAAGAGAGGAAGCAACCACCCTGCTAAACTGGGGCTCTAGAGTCAAGTCATTCCCCATCCCTTGGGAGCTGCTGGCAGTGGGGTGAGCAAGCCAGCCCCTCTGCACACCCATGCAGCCTTGCTTCTGGCACTCTTATCATCTTCTTTTCAGCACTACTGACAAGTCTGGAAACAAAATCCCATCCCCTGATAAGGGACCAATTCAGCTGCAGATTCCTTTATGCCTCTGCCAGCAATGAGCACCAAATGCAGGGTTTGAAAGAGTTGCAGCATCCAAGCCTCTGCTTCCATTTCCTCTGAACTCACCCAGTGATTCTTCTTTTAGGATGAAATTGCTCACACTTAGTCTAAGCCCAAAGGATTTGTTTAGGATTTGTTGGATTTTTTCAACAGAATTGATCTGGCTATTGCTGACTTATGCCAAGGGGAAAAACACATCTTTTTCTTTAAAGGAGGCTGAATATTTTTTAAAGGATTATTTTAAAAATCAACTTTGCCACAGGTTTACAAAATTAGATCTTGCTTTCATATATGTTTGCATCTATTAGTAGCCATGTTTTTCAGAAGTGTTGACTGCCCTTAACTAGTGAACTTAAAACGAACCGCAAGCACCAGCATCTAAGGAAAGCTGATTTTTGCTTCACAAACATTGGGGGAGTGAGGAATTGCAAATAGGAATCTAGCCATACAGCTGCTAGCTGTATCTCGGAAGTGTTTTTCACTAGCCATAATTTCATCAGCATTATTTCCAGCTTAGCTTCATCCACCAGCCCACATGTGTGTATGACTTACTCATACTCAACTGGGCTTCTTGCCTGAGCATGCATGCTCTGCCCCTTCCTGCCCTCACTCACCATTGCCTACATGGCCACTTCTTTCCAGACACAGTCTGCTCCAGTGTTCTGGAGGGCTGCAAAGAAGCCAACACACATAGGATCTGGATCAACATGCTTGTAAGGTGGGATGATGCCAACCTCATGAAGTTCAACCTTGCCAAGTGCAAGGTCCTACACCTACAACTGGGGTTGGAGCAATCCCAGGCACAGCTACACGTTGGGCAAAGAGGAGATTCAGAGCAGCCCTGCAGAGAAGGACTTGGGGGTGGTGATCAATGAGAAAATGAACATGAGCCAACTGCAGTGTGCACTTGCAGCCCAGAAAGCAACCGTATTCTGGGTTGCATCCAAAGGAGCGTGACCAGCAGGTCGAAGAAGGTGATCCTGCCCCCCTACTCTGCTCTTGTGAGACCTCACCTGCAGTATTGTGTGCAGTTCTGGTGTCCTCAACATAAAAAAGACATGGAGCTGTTGCAACAAGTCCAGAGGAGGCCACAAGGATGATCAGGGGACTGGAGAAAGTTGGAGCTGTTCAGCCTGGAGAAGAGAAGGCTGCAGGGAGACCTCACAGCAGCCTTCCAGTATCTGAAGGGGGCCTACAGGGATGCTATGGAGGGGCTCTTCATTAGGGACTGTAGTGACAGGACAAGGGGGAACGGGTTCAAACTTAAACAGGGGAGGTTTAGATTGGATATAAGGAAGAAATTCTTGCCCGTGAGGGTGGTGAGGCACTGGAATGGGTTGCCCAGGGAGGCTGTGAGTGCTCCATCCCTGGCAGTGTTCAAGGCCAGGTTGGACAGAGCCTTGGGTGACATGTTTCAGTATGGGGTGTCCCTGCTTATGGCAGAGGGGTTGTAACTGGATGATCTTAAGGTCCTTTCCAACCCTAACTATTCTATGATTCTATTCTATGATTGCATGATTACTGATTTCCACAGCAAGCTGTTTACTCACAACAGAGCTAAGTGTGCCCAGACAGGCCAGAAATTTTATTAATGAAAGGTTAAAACAGGAATCTTCCCACTGGGAAATGCTAACTTGGGAAAATCTTTCCCCAAAGGATTGGTTTGAGATGTTTAAAATTTTCAGGGAAAATAAATTTTAAAAAGACCATTAGAAATTTTTTTTGGTCAAAATGAAAATGTACGTGAACTCCAGCAAAGTGCTGATTTTTTCATAGAGGTTTTAAAGGCGATTAAAATAAAATGCATTCAATGAAACTTCCTTTGGATTTTTAAATTCTCCAATTTAATTTGAGAATTAAATTCCTATTCATTGTGGGCTGAGGAAAAAAATTAATCAGTATGGCATTTATCTTGCATGCTCAGAAGATAAGACAAACGGAACATGCTCTGCCTGAAGAACCTTTTGTTTCCTCTCATTCACCAAGAAATTTTCAAGTAGTTTGATTTTAGTGAATGGTATGGAGAGGAAAAAGGTTTTGCTTTCTTTTGTTACTGAGGCTGCAATGTGAAGAACCTGTTGCTAAAATTCAGAGAAGGTGCTTGCAGCTGAGCATAGCCCAGAGGAAACCAGAGTTTGCTGATCTTCATGAAATGTGGGAACATAGTGGCTACAAGAAAGATTTTGTACCCAGCTCTGATTTAATGTTTCAGCTATGATGGGGCTTAGGAGTTATAGGTAAAGGTAACACTGCTGAAGAAATCATTGGGAGTAATGAAATATCCAGGAAATACATCTCTGGTTGACACCAGCAGTGACACCTTTGTTTGAAGGTGTGCATTTGTAAGGTTGCAACCTCAGTAAATACATGCCTTCCACATATAGTGTATGTGACTAAGGTGTCTGTGCTGCTCTCTGCCTCTGCTGTGCTTCGTGATCTTGGACAAGCTTTTTCATTTCTTTCCTTTTGGATATCTTTGTTAGGTGGTGTGGACTTCTCATTTGTGTGTTTATTCAGCATCTATCACAGTGGGAGGCCCTGGATGTGACTGTAATACAAAGAACACTCATAAATCCGTGTTTCCATGGTAGGCTAAAAATCTGTTCCTTCAGTACCAAATAACGGCAAGGGTAAAAAATGCTTACTCTACATCCATAGATGAAAAACCTTCTTGAGCACTTCCTGTAAAAGCCTTCCTGTGAAGAGGCACTGACTTCGATTGTGCTCTGTGAATTGGCAGCCAGTTGTAGTCTGAACTTTTATCTCCCGGATGCTAATTCTGTGAACACTGTCAGTTTCTGTGGGAGGAAAGAGGGTAAATCTTCTGCACACTTTTCCAAAACAATAAGGACACACGTCAATTGCTGTGTCCAAGGATAAACATTTGCACTGATTTTTACCCATTCCAGATCACATAAATCCAGTCTCCACATTCCAAATTCAAAGGAGCTGCTCCACAGTGGAAGACCAATCCTTGCGCTACATAAATGAGTTAATGTTTGCTAAGAAAAAGGGAGGGTAACCTCCTCCTTGTGAATACAAAATGGCTTTTCCATTCACTGCATTTAGAACAATGCTAATACATACTACATGTCCACACCTTCTGTGACCAGCTGGAATAACACAGGTACAGCTCATGTCATGCCTTTAAATCTGATTCCTGGTGTTCTCAGGACTCCAGACCATGGTGTGGATCTGTATCCACTCCACACATAGAGATGGCTTCCGGAAATGCTGCCCTTCAGTGCTGGACTCCACACACATATGTGCTGGACTTCACACAGCACCTTCCTCTGGATTAAATTGCTCTCTGTAAAAAGCATCTTGCATTTTTTTCTCATCAAATTCCAGGTGTTTTGATTCCTAAATAGGAAGCATGAGTTCCCAAGAGAGTCCTTAGGCATGAATACCAACATGATAGGTAGAAGAGCTCTGCAAGGCCAGCAAGAAAGCTGTTAAGTCTCACCTTTCCTTGGCTTGGTTAAGAGCTATTTATTTCTCTGCTGTGATGCTTGTTTGGGGCACACAGTGCTTTTTAAGCACTGCCATCAAGTTTGCTTAGTTTGAAGCACCTGAGTCTTGAGGGAAACATCAGTCTTCCAGGCCTTCTACTGTCTCACTTCAGAACACAAGTCAGGAAATGGATTTTTCTCATGACAACCTTCAGTAGTGTTGGAATGAAAATACTGCACCAGCCTTTAGTGTAAACCTCAGCCTCATCTTCTTTTCAGCAAATTGAAACTCTCTCCTCATTCACTATCACATGTATATTATTGCTTGATCTTGATGCTGTTGCCTACAGGCTGGATGTCTTTTTAAACCCAACACAAATGTCACAGCCACCTGATTCAACACTGGGGCTTCCCTTGTAGCCAACACTGACTTTTAGCAGGACTTGACTACCACCACTCCACAATCACAGAGTACACCTTCTTTCCAAAGGCATGGTTGCCTCCATTCCCCAATTCCACATCTGAGGACTTCATGCGCATGCTGATTCTGACACATGCATTGTTCCAGACCTTCAGGTGTGGGATGGCAGTTATTAAAGCTCTGTGCATCCATAAAGGCAGTGGTGCTCCCTCTGGATGGAGGAAGAACTTTTGCCAATCTCCATGCTTCCTCTTCCTTAATGTCCCAGCTCAAGCACACCTCTGACCTACCCAGGAAGCATGGGATGACCCTTCTTGCAAGCTCTGCTTCCTCTTAGGATAACCTGTGATTGTAGGTCTCCCTGCAGCATCTCCCTGCAATGTTCCTGAGAAGGGAACCACGTGCTACTTTGACACTTATATTCTAGCTTACAGTTGCAGGAAAGGGCTGAAAGATCCATCTCCTCCTTGAAGCTGGATGGATGAACTGAAGCAGCAGACAGAGCCTAGAGGGAGAAAGGAAAGAACTGGTATGAATATTAATATGTATAAAATATATACTATGTGATGCATCTCTTCTCTCACACATCCAATGATCATCTATCCTCTCTCACTTCCCTCCCCTCCCCTCTGCCTCACTCTGTCTATGGAGTAAATGTTGGATTTACATTTTCAGTCTATTTAAATCTCTCATTTTTGCTGCAGTGTAGCAAGGGAAAAGCCTTAACTCTCTGTTTACTGTGCTGCATCTGTCAAACAGTGGAAGAGAGCAGAGCTTTTCTTCAAAGCCCTCTAACTGTTTCTGCAAACTTTTGGTCTTTATTCCCTGTAATTCTGGCTGGGCAGAGGGCATTGAATCGATCTGCAATTGTACTGTGTTTTTATAAATCCAAGACCTTTTTTTCCACCCTTTTAGGTCTTTAAAATCACATGTTTAAAATACCGCATAGCTATGAGCTACCAGTTCTTGGAAGCTTTGCAACAAAAGTCCATCTGCATCTATTGGCCTTCTGCAATGTTGGAGAGACTTGGTATACTCAAGCATGCATTTAAAGTAAAGAGATTCAGTAGCTAGGCTTGCCACCTATTTGTCTGGGAGGTCCCAAGTTAAAACAATGCAAATGTATTTTGCCTTGAGCCTTCCTCCATAAGTTGGCAGGGTTAGCGTGCATGAACTGTATACCTGTCCTTGCTCTGTAACTGCTTGTGCACTTGTAAATTGTGGACAAATGCACAAAGCCTTCGAATTCTTCCTGAATAGAAATATTTGGTCAAAAATGCTGATATGTCTGAAGAGAGCAGTGCATCATAAATCTGATAGTTATCTTGTTCTAGATGTGCAAGAGACCTCTTCTTTGTCTTGTGGCTGGATGCTTGTGAGTTCTTGGGAATAGCTGAAGGAATCAGGTGCAAGGAAGAAAGCTGGGGATAAAATAATCTACAGCAACCAGGTTACCTGGGATTCAGGGCTCCTTTTAGATTTGACTAAGGAAAATACTAATCTAGTGAGAACTTTGACATTACCTTCCATCCTTCCTCTTCTTTTTACAACCTTCCTTACAAACAAAAGCATGCAGAAGGGAATGGGTGCTCTTAAGCGACACTGCAAGCTCTTACTTGGGATCTGGGGGAATATTCTATCAAGAAAGCAACAAGAGATATAACACCTTAAATTATCAAGCATGCAATAGCAACTGTTGAATAGAGCACCTTCATATAACACTGAAAAGCATGTCATGGGGCTGAAGGATTCAGTCACCCACCATCGAGCATTGGGGAGGGGCTCTTCATTAGGGACTGTAGTGACAGGACAAGGAGGAATGGGTTCAAACTTAAACAGGGGAGGTTTAGATTGGATATAAGGAAGAAATTCTTTCCTGTTAGGGTGGTGAGGCACTGGAATGGGTTGGCCAGGGAGGTTGTGAGTGCTCCATCCATGGCAATGTTCAAGACCAGGTTGGATGAAGCCTTGGGTGACATGGTTTAGTGTGAGGTGTCCCTGCTTATGGCAGGGGGGTTGGAACTGGATGATCTTAAGGTCCCTTCCAACCCTAACTANTGGCAATGTTCCAGGTTGGATGAAGCCTTGGGTGACATGGTTTAGTGTGAGGTGTCCCTGCTTATGGCAGGGGGGTTGGAACTGGATGATCTTAAGGTCCCTTCCAACCCTAACTATTCTATGATTCTATTGACACAACAGTCAGTGGTGATACTTGAGGCATAAGTAATCTTTTCCATACTGACTGAAGGTAGAAGGTGGAGATGAAGTATAAGGGCTGCTGTCTGATCACCTGAGAGGTAGGGTCTTTTGGCTAAAAGGAAATAGAAGAAGCTCTTCAATTTGTCTCACACCTTCATATTCCCGTCCTGCCAGAGTTTGCAGTGAACACTTTCAGCAGGTGCTGTGTATTTAAGATGTAATTTTGGTTTGCTGGCTTACATATTACTGTGATTCTTGTGGCTGCACCCAGCCTTTGTGTGCTAAGCTGCTATAATCACTTTGGCAGACAAGTGATAGCAGGTAGGTTGCAGGTAAAGTTGCAAGGCAACCCAGTGTATAACTGAAAACCAAAACAGATCACTGCCCAATATGCATACTGAGTGTGGAATGGACTTTCTGTGCACTGCTATAGGATAAGGTTATTAAAGGCCTTGGTAAAATACACATACAAAATGAATTGTGGGGAGGAGGGAAGAAGAAGAGGGTGAATTAAGGTTCCCCAAACAGGCTTAAGTCTAAGTGTTTGCTGACAAACAAGCATTTGACTTGGCAACATTAATAATATTCTTTTATGGTAGGTTTATATATGAGCAAGAGGGAAGATGAATCACATTGCAGAAAGTCAAGTACTCACGATGCTGAGGATTGGCTTGGCTGGTTAGGGAAATAAAAGGCCCTTCAGTCAGGGAGCAGAAAGCTAATTGTCTCATTAGCTTATCTGCCTGGGTTGTATTCCCCTGAGAAGAGGGTGGGAGATGGAAAGGAGACAAACGAAATAAATGAAGCAGTCCTCTGGGAGAAGGATTTTCCCTGAGAAAAGCAAGGGGCTAGTGGCTGTACAACAGCGTGCTTTGCTGTACTGGCTCCAGAGCTTGGCTGCTGAATGATGAACCTTGGCATGTGGTGGGAAATACGCTGGAACAAAAGGTCTGTGGAGGGGTAAAGGAGCATGATAGGGGACATCTCTGCTCTCTCTTTCTTCACATGGTTTTAGCATCTTAACATCATGGTACTATGGTTTTCATACTGAGAAGTATTTAGGAGACTTGAGAGACCAAGCTAACAGCAATACCTCTGGAATAATCCCAGAACCTCTTGGCAAAGCCACTGGGGATCAACTTGCATTGCTATATAGCATCCTGGGAGCAATATTACCATTCTGGTATTTCTATACTTATATACATAGCTCTAGGATTTACCATTCGTATTGTGCTTGATCCTGCAAGGTGTTCTAACACCACTTTAATGCGAGGAAGCAATGTAACACAAGGGGCCTTTCCATCAACTTTAGACTAAGATCTTTGCACCGGCAAGTTTATTTTCAGCCAGACATATCCTCTGTATGGATTTTTTTCAGATCTACAAACCTACTTGCATGCTTCAAATGACTTCTTACTTTTTTTTTTTCCTTTTCTTTTTTCTTTCCTTCATTTTTGGAAAGGGAGTATTTCCAGAGTTGCTTCTGAGCCTCTGGAGGTGTTGAGTGCTGAATCACAAGATCTATCCTGCCATCAGAACTAGCAGCAGTGTCTTTTGGAATAGCTGCTCCTGTGAAACTTCCTTGCAGACAGACACTCTGTTAAACTGGAAGGAAGCGAATTTCAAGGGTTGTGCTGCTCAGCTGGCAAGCCCCAGGGCTTTGGGCAGAGGAGCTACCAGGAGATGTGTTTTAATCCAGACCTTCGCCTGACTTTGGTGATTTACTGAACACCAGCCTGCTGAAGTTAAGCTTGCTCCTGAGATAATATGGCACTAGTCCCTGTAGGTATCGTCTCACAAGCTCATAGGGAAATACAGAAATAAAAGGAACTTTTGTAGATACCATTTAACATGAATGGCTGTGAGTCAGGTTTCCTATGAGTCAGTAGAGGCTGACTGCTGAGATAATTCTTCGACCTACATGCTCGCTATGGAACCTGGAACTGCATCCAAGCTGAGTGTTTCCAGGCAGCTTCCTGGTTATTATCCACCACCATCATTAAATAACCCAAGATCATCCTGAAATGAATGAGGGTGTTGCTTGCTGAACCCTGGGCTCAGTGACATCTTGCACTATTCCATTGCTAAAATATCACCTGGAGGAGGATTGGCTGCAAAAAAATCACCTGATTGCAGAAAGAAAAAGCATTTAAACTCCAACATGTTATTTTTGGCTTGAAATACCTTCCTGGGTTGGCTTTTTAAAAGCTGAGAAACCAATCAATTTCCCTTGATAAAACATGGTGAACTGCTTATTTGATGTTCTGATTTGGGGTGGGAGGGATAAGGTGGGGATCCATTCAAATCTGAAGCTGCTCACAGCAGGAAGTCATTTGCTGTCTAATCCCACTAATTTTATCATGTCTGGAAAAGGCTTGCAGCCTTTTAACAGCTGGTTTCCAAAAACTCTATCCAGAAGATGATTCTAACTGCTATTGGCCACCGTGATAAAATGTGACTGACCATGGTCTCAAAGGAAAGGTCCTTCAAGACAAGGGATTCTTGGGGGATTTCCTCAAAGATGCCATCCTCCATGATTTTGCTTACTGGGATCTGGTGTTTATGGAAGTTAGGTTTTGAAAACCATGTTGTCCCATCGTATGGATATCTATTGACTGGAAGGGTAAGAACAAGGTAAGCAATAACTGTATTGTCCTCTCTTCCCATGCTTACAGCTTCTTGGAGGATTACATACCTGTTTCCATGGCATCTGCCATTTTCTCCCTACCAATGTCTGTGTCTGTCTATCTAAATCCCTTTACCTTCTCCAAAGAGGAAAATGTCATGCTAACAGGGTGTGTGGGGGGTAATACAGGCTTTTGGAGTCTGCAACCATATTGGGCTGTCATCCAGCCCACCACTGATCTCAGAGGGAATGAATTCACCATCTGTAAAGAGTCCATGTCTCACTGCAGCCATCTGTTAAGCTCCTCAGCCCACTTGCACTCTGAACAATGGCAGTGCCTTCCAGAAATACTGTAGGAGAGCATCCCTCCCTCCTTTGGGTGACACTCAGTGCACAGCACTCCTCTGAACACAAGTATCTGTGGTTCTGCCAGAAAGACAGCTTTTTGAGACAGAACTATTTGTGCTCCTAATCTGAGCATCGTAAAGAGCATAGAGACCTGGGAAAATAGCTGTTTTGAGGCCCCTGAGACTGTGGGTCTCCTAAATTTCTCATTGTCTCAGGTTAACATAGATAGATGGTTCTCCTCAACCATCGTTTTCAATGAGCAGGACAAAACAATGTAAATGCCTCCAGCATCAGCAAAGGTCCTGCACTCCTTTATGTGGTGAAGACACTGCAGAAGAAATCTTGGCAGCCCCATAGCATTGACTACGAAGTGAACATGATGCACAGGTTGTACCTGCCAGCCTGGGAAGTTCTGGTCCATGTTCATCTATTAACCAATCTCTTCACTCCTGCAAACACTCCCATTTGCCATTTATGCTGTAAATTGCCAGGCATCAGTAGAGCAGAGTTTAAGCACTTACTGTTTTCCAGCATCACAAAGGCAACCTAGACATTGCCCTTACTAAAAGGCTTAGTCTAGCTCAAGCTCATGAAACCAGGCTGTTCTTTCAGAGACTCTTTAGGGATGACTTAATTCAGGCATCTCTCTTCAAATGTTACTGCACTGACTAGTCGGACACATCACCTTGACAGAGCTAAGTCAGAAACTGAGCTAATGGACTGGTGATGGCTTTTCTCCAAAGGAAAGGACTTCAGTTGGACCTGATAGCAGAAAGCTGAAACAGCAGCAGAGCAGGCTGACTAATTCCCCTACTCCCACATGTCATATTGGCTTACTTCAGCTTCCTCTGAAGAGCTGCTGCAACTTCGAAACCTATGCGATCCCTGGGACTGCAGGGTATTCCAAGGTAGGTAATTCCTGTTTTCCTCCCGCCCCCACACACATCACTTGCCAGACTCCAAAGGAAGGAAAATTTCTCAATTTAACATAAAAAAAGACACTTGCCTTTCTTTCACAAGAGGAGGTATTTGCCCTTTTTGCTGTTGTGCCACCACCTCCTTCCTTTGGTGGAGGCAAAGTGGGAAGAACCTCTGTTTTTTCACTGTCTTGCTGCTCCCTAACCTTTGCAAAGTGTGTGCCAGCCTTAGGGCAGCTCTCTTTCCAAATCCTGGCTTGGGAAATAAGGTGCTCACAGAAGATAACACAGGGGACAAAACTTGGATATGAAGTGAAACAGGGAAGGAAGATCTGTTGCCAGCTGGGAATAGGGCTTTGCTTGCAAAGGAGAGGGTGCCTTGATAGAGATCTTCTGCCATTGCCTGCTACTGTAAAACAGGGGAGTGGATGTTGTGTCAAAAAGCTGTCAGGGAGTCAGACAAATATTTAAAGAAGCAGATTTCTTCCTGAGGGTGAAGAAATACTGCTCAGCACTTGACAGGGTAGCCTGGTAGCTCCTAGCCCCAGGAAATAATATGCTTGCAGCCCCTGTATCCAAAGAGAGGGCAAGGAGATGAAACCAGAAAGAAAACAGCCAAGTAATTGCTAAATGCAAGCATTTATATACAGGTGAGAGTCCTATAGCTATGGTGCGTCTACACAGAAATGGGCCTTTCTGTGTATTCTTCCTGGGGAATGGGGGTGAGTGCCTGAAGAGATAATACTCTCTGCCAGCCACCATCTGCAGAGAGGCAAAGGTACATATAGAGAGGAACTGAAGGGCTGTTGAATGTGCACCACTGCCTTGAGAAGTACACAATGATGTGTGACATAGAATCATAGAATAGTTAGGGTTGGAAGGGACCTTAAGATCATCCAGTTACAACCCCCCTGCCATAAGCAGGGACACCTCACACTAAATCAGGCCACCCAAGGCTTCATCCAATCTGGCCTTGAACACTGCCAGGGATGAAGCACTCACAACCTCCCTGGGCAACCCATTCCAGTGCCTCACCACTCTCACAGCAAAGAAATTCTTCCTTACATCCAATCTAAACCTCCCCTGTTTAAGTTTGAACCCATTCCTCCTTGTCCTGTCACTACAGTCCCTAATAAAGAGCCCCTTCAGATACTGGAAGGCTGCTATGAGGTCTCCATGCAGCCTTCTCTTCCACAGGCTGAACAACCCCAACTTTCCCAGCCGTCTTCGTATGGGAGATGCTCCAGTCCCCTGATCAATCTCGTGGCCTCCTCTGGACTTGTTCCAACAGCTCCATGTCCTTTTTATGTTGAGGACACCAGAACTGCACACAGATTTTTCAGAGTCAGACACTCAAACTAGCTCATACACATGGCTGTGCACTCTGAAGGGGTCTCTTCCTTAGAGGAAGGAGCTGTGTATAAACAAAAGGGCAGCATTTAATACCCTCAAAAAGATGGGTTTCTAAACTTATCTAGGCAAATAGGACAAAACAATTGGTCTCAACAGACCTGCCAGGTAAGTAAATTGCTCTGTATTTGATAAGCAGCTCATGCAGCCTAAGTGGCTGAAATCCAGGTCAAAGCTACACCTATGCCCTTGCTCAGAGACGCTTGTCTAGCTCTTGTCTACCTGGGATGTGTGTGAGTTGACCAACTGTCCAGAGAGCCGAAGATGCTTGCATTCTCTGCAAATGTCTTTCTGCACGAGAATTTCCTTCCCCCAGACACATAACCTCAGCCCTTGCAAGAGAAACACTGTGGTGAGTCTGGGCTCTCTCTTCTGTGAGCATCCGCTGTGGAGCCCCTTTGGCTATGCTGTCTGTGGAGATTAGTAATCTTCTCCCTTCCCCGCCTCCCCTCACGTGTGAGCTAGGTGCTCCATCTCCTTCCAAGCCACTGACCTAGTTTTCTCTGTCCCCAGGGACAGGCTCTGCATGCAGGTCCATCCCATGCCAAAGGCTGAGCCAGCACAGGGGCAGGATGGACACTGCCTATGGATTGGTAACGCAGGCAGCAGCAGCAGCACAGCGCACACAGATTGAAAGTGGATTTGAATATGGGCTCTTGAAAAATATGAGATAGCGCACAATATGTTTTCCTCGGTGCTGCAGTGTATTTCAAACAGCTCACTTCCATCTCCTGCACTTTAATTAGCATGAAAATTGGCCAGTTCCACAATCCCTTTAAATACATTCCGTGTGTTACCAAATATATTTCAAAAGCTGTTACACACAGGGAGGCCAAGGCCTGGGGTTGGGTTACAAATCACTCCCCATTTTGATCCAACTCATTACTAGCCTGTCTCATGGCCTCTGTAAAAGGAGGCTGGTGGGTTCAGGTTCTGTTTTTAGTGGGCAAATGTCACTAGGAGAAACCTAAGCATGTCAGAAAGTACCTTCGGCTGTTCAGCTGAGGTGCTACAATGATAAGGCAGGGAGAAAAAGAAAACCTTCAACACCTCCTGCCCTGCTCTCCCCTTAACCTGAGAGAGCACTGAGGAAGAAACTGGCTGCTCAGTATGCTCGCTGGTCCTACACAGAGGTTACTCCATGATCCCTCAGCTGTCAGTCCAGCAAGCAGGACTGCTAGGAACACATCTGGAGGCTGTTGCAGGAAGGAATCACTCATCAAACTTATCCTTGTTTCTTGTCAGATGGTGAAAAATAACACAGAACTAGATGATCTTAAGGCCCTTTCCAACCCTAACTACTTTAACTATTCTATGAACCCCAAGCTCAGACTGTCTCTAAGGTTCAATCTCCAGATTGCTGGCAAATAGTTTCTACCTCCCTGCCCTATACACTGTGCCCACAGCCTTGTTGGCTCCCCCAGTGTGGGGAACACAGTGTGAACTGGGGCTCCTGGGCTCACCCCACAATTCTACCTGTGCTGATACATCACATCTGCAAAGGGCTGTGCTGAAATGTTTTGTGACAGAAGTTCTTAAATCAGACAATTTATAGCTGAGGTTCCCCTTTCTTTGGGATATTCTGGGAACACTTCTGCTGCCTGGGGATAAAAGCCAGTATTGCCTGTGCCTTCCCAAACTTGACTTCAGCTCCAGTTGCAGATCTCCTCATCTCTGTGCTGGCCTTTTCCCTTTCCATGCACTCCCAAAACCCCTAGGGCTGGTCATATTTACCACCAGACCTTATTTTCCTCCTTCCCCAATCCATGATGTTGCACAGGGGGTCAGTGAGTTGCCTTGCCCAGCTCCAGGATCCCTGTTTCCCCCCCAGCAAGGACTGGAGCCAGCTGGTGCTGGTGATGCTGTGGGCACTATCCCCTCATTGCATGTGGTGAGGAAAAGGGACAGGAAGGAGGAGGAGTACAGACTTTCTTTTATCAGCTATATGTGGTCCTCCCCAGCCTTTCCCTGGGACTACCAAGGAGAAGAGGAAGAGATGGGTAAAGGTGAAAGGGAGAGAGGTCTCAGGGACACTTCATGAAGCTGCTGCCCATGTCCCTGCTCAGACAGGAATATCCACTAAGCTGTGAAGAAGTCCCAGCAATTCCCTCCTGGATTTTCCCAGTGTCTTCAGAGCTCAAGGATAGCAAAATTAATGCATTGCTGGGCTGGTGGGAGAAGCCAGGATTTGGGGAGCCTTGGTGAGGAACTGTAAGTCCCTTATAACATCAAGCATCACTGTATGCAAATGCAGGTAATTTCATGGAAATGTATGTAATTTTATGCAGATTTAAAAGCTATTGACTTTCTGTCACAAGATGTTGGCAGCTATGGTATTTGTTTGAGTCTTTTTCTTTCCCTATTTAAGCCTATTTTTTTTTTTTCCTTTTGGAACTTAAAAAAAAATTTAATATTCATGGCAACATTTCAGTGAGTCACAGGGAGATACTACATCAAAAGTTCAGATGTGTATCCAAACTTCCTCAAAGTGCTTTGGGATCGGAAGTGGGATTTGAGAGTGGGCAGTTTACAGAACAGCCTTTTCCATCAGAACTTAAATTTGGGCTTACGGGTGACCCAGTAACTTTTCTAAAAATAAATGAGTTTTCTTGTTAAGTCAGAAAACAACAGAGAAATGTGAAGTGGAAAAGCAGAGATTGATCCAGCTTCTAGCACAGAAGCCAGTCCCAGCATCAAGTGAGGGCTTTGCTGTTGCTTTCTGCAGCTTTCTTTGTATTGCCTGGAGCTGGAAGTGCTCATTATCAAGGCATGGCACAGTGGATAAAGAAATAGAAAGGATTTGATTGCCCATGGACAAAATGGGTGTCAAAGCATGGACATTCCATGTTTTATTTTATGCTCTGGTGTGTTTGCAGGGGTAAATGTCCTTCTCTGGAAGCTGTTGGGTAAGACCCAGACCTCTGAATATTTTAGAGCAGTTTGCTTTGTGCAGCATTAGGTGACCTATAAATCTATGACAGTGGCTTGTTGGGGCAGGAGAAGGCGGACTAATGTCCAAGAAGACGTGGGGACCTTGGGAAGTGAGCTCCCTTACTGGCATGGAAGAGCCTGAATTTTATGGCTTGTTACAAAAGTCATGTATTTTTAAGAGGTGATTTGGAAAGGGGTGAGATGGCAGTAACAAGAAAGAGGTCTTTGCAGCTGGCTGAGTTGATATGAGTTCATTTGCTCCCATCTGAATGTTTGTTTTTAATGATGCTGGAGATATTATTCTGTTGTACGACTGAAGTACTAAGCTCGGTGAGAGAACTCTTGCCCAAATTGCTATTTAGCTGCTAACTAAATCTAATGAAAAGTAAATCATGTACACCTGGACCTTAATAAAGCCTGGCTTTGCTACAGCCTTCTCTTTGTTAGAATATCATGTACTATCTGACATAAACCTTGAGATTAAATAACAGGAAAGACTGTGTTTCCTTTTTAACACTCTTGATTCAAGAGGTGTCTGAGTCCACACACTGTAACATTTGTCCTCTTTTGACTTCCTCACTGGTGAGACCTTTTAACAAGTTAAGCAATTTGCATCTGGATCTGAACTCTGATGGCTGTGGGAGAGAGGTCTCTGGTGAATGGTGTTGGGGTGAAATGAGCTAAGTCAGGACAGAGATTTTGGCTTAATTTTCAAACATCCCAAGTCCTCTGCTTTCTGACCGAGGAAACTCCTGATTTTTTAACTTTATAATAGACAGAAAATGTTCTAGCCATGAAAACGAAAAAAAAAAACAACTACCTTTTATAAAAGCTCTTTGAGTTTTTTGTCTCCATTGCCATGGAAGTTGCCATGGAATTGACCTCCTGTCTCTGAATTGTCCTTAGTTTCAGTTCCATTTTTTAAAGACTTTTCCTGCCATCAAAAAATCTTCAAACAACTATGAGAGTATTAGTTGAGAACAACTTTCTGCTCCAGTGTTTTCCAGAATACAGCCCAAACTCAGTAGTTGTGAATGGTATGAGCCTCATCCCATACCCTAATAAGAGTCTAATTCTAAAACATCCAGATGTCATCTTCAACAGCTAGTTTGCTTCTGCTTTTTTGTTGCTGTAAATGTCATGAAATCCTTTGTCTGATTGAGGCTGGCTGCAGCTGCCCATTTCCATCTGCTGAAACTCCTCCGTTCCTACCAGCCCATCACACAATTCCAAATACAAAATAAATCTAATGTTATATTGAAAATGTAAGAGCTATGTGTAGCAATTATCTATCCAGAATGTCATAATGCACCTCAGATATCCCAAAGACTTTGTGAGGTGATTTCCTGCATGTGATTAACAAACAGAATCTCCTATATTCAAAATTAATTTGAATGAAAATATCATCCACTTGAAAAAAAACCTCTTTTATTTTTCCCCTCTCAAAACATGTACAAGTTTCCATAATTGTACATACGCAGCAGCATGACAGGCATCTCTGTCCTGTCTTCCTGATATAAGTCAACTCTGAGAACTTTTGCCAGAGATCAAGACACAGAATGCCTTCCAGGAGCAGAAGAGCCTTTTACACCTTTACGGCTTGGTCCTTGTGTGGGGTAGGCTAACACAGAATACATCTGCAAGAGACAGGATCCCCCAGCGCCACGGGGTACGTGTGGGGAAGTGGAGAAACGTCTGTTTGAGAAGTGATTGTGAAGAGACTATCAAAAGGAAAGGTAACAGTGAAATAGAAAGTGCACACTCTGTGATAAAGACTGCTTGAAGCAGAAATGTCAGGGGTTTTGTTTTTTTTTCCTTTACCACTGTTCTTCTTGTCTGTATTTGAATACATGTTAGTGAATGTGGGTTATTTGTTTTAAAGTCTCTTTCTTCCTTATCAAAGGCTGTCTTCTGACTTCACTCTGTGTTTTTGCTGGAAAGCTGCATTTAGTAATGTAAATGTGATTCTTCCCTGAAGCAGCTGCAAAGAGTGGCACAATTCTGTCTGTGCTTGCATCAGTAATGCAGATTAGCACAGAAAGAGAGCGATTGATGGATGGAAGGGATGGCTCAGAGGATTTATACCAGGCTGTGGCCCCATCCCTTCAGCTCTAGTTTACACCCACCCCTGGGTGAATTCCAGTGTCCCAGCTAGAGGAGCAGAGCAAGACAACACAAAGCTAGCAGGAGCAGGTGAGAAGAACATTAGGGTAGAATTAGAAGTTGGTGAGTCTACTGTAGCCTTATCAAACCTTGACAAATAAAGAGCACTCCTCTTCACTAGGTCTTGGTATGAGAGTAGTTAAATGCAATGCCAAGTTCTTCCCTTGCATGTAGTTCCTTGATGTACAAAGATATAATGGAATTGAAATGATGGACTCAGCCTATCAACTGATTTTTGAAGCCTTATTTATTTGTCCTCTGGAGTGATTGTTTAACAAAACAGGCCTGTCAGATATCACAGATTTGAATAAGACTCCTCTATCTACATCCATCCACATCTTGTCCCATACCTCATGTGCTTCCAGCTCAGGTATCCTGCAGTACCTCCATGGCTGCTCTCTTGCTCTAGTCTGGGTGGGCTGATTTCACTGTATACAGCCAGGGAACATGAAGGGGGTGTTAACGTGTGGTGTTAGTGTTGTGCCATTAGCACACATAATCCCAAATATGTGGCCCTGCTGCACCATTGCAAGGCCATATGAAACTGGAACTGTAGATACTATGAAAGATGTGGGAAAAGCCTGGGAGAACCAGAGATGAGAAGGGTTAAAATTCCCTAGTCTTATTTCCCTGCTTCTTTTTCCCAAAGGAAATCATAGCCCTAGGGTTTTTTCAAGGCCTACACCTGACTGTAAGAATTACAGGGGTTTTGTTTTCCCTCCAGTGGGGGAATGGAAACCATAGTATGAAGAAATGATTAATCACAATAAACCAGCTGTTCATGGTGAGAATACTAACTATGGAATACACAAGCAATGCCTTTGTGATCGATCTGCAAGGGTGGGTTGGGTATTTTTTTTGTATTAAATGGGGGGGGGGGGGGGGAACCAACCCTGCCAAAAATGTGTTGAGTATTTTCAAATAATGAGTGCATTCGAGGAAATTCTGATTTTGCTCAGGGACCATCTGCGAGCAGAGAAAGGGCCTAAATTCTTTCAGCAAATTACTGCCTGCAAATTATTTTCTCAGCACTAGTTATGAATGTTGGAACTGCACAGCTGAAAATGTATTATTAAGCTGAGAACTGGGGATTTAGGGACTATAGATTGTGAATTCTTTTCTTTTAGGTGTTGGATTGGGTTGGGTTTTTTTTTTCAGACAGCCCATGGCACAAGAGACACCTTCAACTGGAAAGATGTGGAAGTTCAAAGGGAGTGCCACAAGCTAGAGTACCCCAATATGATGGACAAGGCTCAATTTTAGAGCATATTCATGTGGAAGCATCTGCAGATGTGTAGGGGGCGGGTTTTGGTTGCAGAAATGAACTATCTGCACTGCTGAGGTTGACAGATATTGTAGTAAAATCTGCCTAATGGATGTAAAGCAAGAGAATTCAATGTTTATGACCTCAGCTGGTTGTTCAGCTCTGGGACTGCCATGGCTAGCAAAGCTCGATGAGCACTTATAGGACTCATCCAAAGATACAGAGTGAAGTGGAAGTTTCCTCAGTTGCCCCTGTGGAGGGCAAATGTTTCATTTCACCAAAGTGGAGGAGTGAGATGGACAGTGGAGTTTCAATGTGTGCTCCATGGACCACTGGCATGTTGGAAGCCACTTCCAGGCTGGATGTAGCTGAATTACACAGTGGATGCCTCCTGCTAACCCTGTGCTTGGCCTAGGTGCTGTTCCTTGTCTCCAGAGGCAATAACTAGCAAAATAAAACCCATGACCATTCATAGCCAGGATTCAGGATTTTGAAATATGGGCTTGACATGGAACTAAAGCCCCAATTTTTTGCAAGATGTTTTCTGTTAGAGAATATTCTAAGGAAGTGATTTTCTGTGTGCATTTAACACATGATTCAATGTGTGGTTTATTTTCATGAAAATGAAATGTCTTTTGTATAATGTGCCAAGAAATACATTTTCAAGAATTGAAGGATCTAATAAAAAATAATCTTATGAAGGAAAACCAGAGATATTTTTTCTCCATTCCCAGTTCTGGCTAAATTGACCTAATTTCATGTCACGTTTTCATTCCAGTGAACAGCAAGGCCTGCTGTATTAAGCCCTGTAATCACCATTTGCTTACTTCACTGTAACCAAAAAAAAATCTGATTACATGTTGTGAAATAATCCCATTATATTTCTGTTAATTGGATCCAGGAATACTTTAATCAAGCTGTTTGTAGACCAAAGTGCCTGCCTGAAGACCTCAGAGATGTTCAGATCTCAATACAAATTTTGCAGAGTAGAGCCTTGGAACATCATTTCCATTTCTTGAAGCATTGGCTTAGCCCAAATGAGTAGGGAAGTGCAGGCAAAATTATCTCACCTGGTCCGTATGCCTTTCCCTCATGTATGCGGTCTGTCCACCATCAGGGACAAGACCTTGTACTTGCCATAAGAGATCAGACTCAACATTCATTTCCTATCCTAGACAGGTCTGAATTGGTCTCCTTTCCAATTTGGAGTGACAGCTGGTTACAGACTAAAATGTGAGGCCAAATCCAGAATTTAGGCGAATTCGTAGTCCTATGCAGGTGATGGAGAGAATTACCAGAGACATTCCAAGGGTTACTAGTTCAGCCTGAGGTGTGAGAGGTTTTTGAGGATAATGTTAATTATATAAGGTTTTCCATCTGTTTTGCTTGCATTTACAGTGTTATCCCCACGCTGCCCAAAAGTCAAAAACACCCCTTGGCATTTTGCTTTTACCTTCTTTCTTCTCTTTTCTCTTTGTCTCCTCTCTGTTGTGCTCACTCTATTTCTTCTTTTCTTGCTTGCTTGCAGGAATGGGCCTCTGAATTTTCTTCCTCCCTACAGTGGATTTCAAGTGCTGTCTTGTGATCCATGGAAGACTTCATGATAAGACATCATTTACTGATTCAATGGACATTTATATAGATAACATTGATACTAGTAATAGTCTACTCATGGTTTTGAAGGATACAATAATCCCAGGGCCTTATTTCCACACCCTCAAATGTAACTTCACTCCTGTAAAACAATGTGAAGTCTCCAAAACGAATGAGGAAGAAGCAGAAGCGAAAGCAATGAAGTAAAACAATGTGAACATGCTGGGAAGAGCAGGAAGAGAAGGGAGGAAGAAATAAGCAGTTGTGAAGATAGGGGGGCTTTGGGGGCAAAGGGAACAGGGAGAAAAGTGATTGGAAGGATCATAGAATCATAGAATAGTTAGGGTTGGAAAGGACCTTAAGATCATCCAGTTCCAACCCCCCTGCCATAAGCAGGGACACCTCACATTAATCAAGAAAAGAAGGGGAAAAGTTGATAACCTGTGGGCACGGGAAACAATTGTAGATGATGAAGAGAAAGTAAAAGGGTGTGTGTATGTGTGGAGGGTGAAATTAAAAGAGGCAGTAACAGAAAGAAGTGAAGTTGTCTAACATATAGAGATGGGAAGTGACATGTTTGTTTGAGTTCTGGGGCTGCTCAGCCCGACTGCACTCTGGTTCCTGCCTTTGATCAGCTGCATGGCAGACTGGTGTCAGATCAGAAAGCAAATGAGATGATAAAGCAGCTGAAGTTGCAGTGAGTTTAACAGCAACAGAGTGGCAGGTGGTGGGAGGGAGGAGAATGCTCCCTGTGCTTTAATTCAGTCTTGGCAGTGAATGCAGCTGCATCCCTTTATGAGAGGTTGCAAATGGTCAGAGCAGGAAGCTCTGTTGCACTGGTCACTTGCAGCAAAAAGCTCTGTTTCTATGAGCTGGTACTGTTGTCAGCAATGCTCCTGCCAACTGTAAGCCTGGTTGAAGCATCAAAGAGAGCTAGTGGGCTGATGGAGTGATTCAAATATTGATGCCTGCTTTAATTCTGCCTGCTTTCCAGCTTTCAGGTTTGCTGTGGATAGCAGAAATGTAGGCAACTGTGAGAAGCTTCCTTGTGGCTGGCACTTACCAGGTATGGGTTAGGAGTAGATGAACAGAAAAGGGATGCTTTGCTCAGGTGAGAAATAGTGACTGTCTCACTGGACACATCAGACAGTCACTGGGATTGATGTTACTGTCTTGGGAAACTCCTGTTGTCTTGGAAGAGGAAGAAGTGGGAATAATTGATCTGTGTGTGGAAATTCAGGACTTCAGAGGGAAAATAGAAAGGACAAGGATCCCCTTGATTCAGCCACACACTGCTTGTGTTTTCTATTTCCAGTAACTCCTGGTGCAGTGTCTTAGAAGCAGGGTCCAGGTCTAGGATGGATTCAGCAAAGCTAATTGGAATTGTATGGAGCTGGAGGTAATGTCTTTGTCAAGGTGAAGCAGGGGGCAAAGCCCATCCTGAGCACTCCCTCTTGACAAAGTGCAGGGTGTCCAGAAGGCATTGCCATACAACCCCCTTTCCTCGAGTGTTAAGTTTTCTGTTCGGTGCCCTTGGACTGAGTGCCTAAAGGTGATCCATGAGAATATCAGCCCTGTTGCAATGAGACTCACGAAGTCCTACTCACAGCTGGCACAGGGATGCATGTCTGTGAAAAGAAGATGCTAGGAATTAGGACTGCTTGCCCCACAAGATTTCTTCTCACCTTGAAAAACCCTTGTCTCCTCCCAGAAGGGGAGAACAAGAGCCTGCCCTGGTGTAACTACTGATGTGCCAGACAGATGCTCTGAGAGCAGGTAGCTTCATATCTCTGCCTCATGTATCCCAGCTTATAAAATGGGCTTTAGATTTCTTATCTTTGCTCCTCTGCAGTGTTACATTGCTTCATTTTCCTGCTATCAGAGTATATTCCAGAGAAGTTGTGTCCCGATTCAGGAATCTGAGAGTTCTAAACACTTCCTGGCACAGATGCTGGATTTTTGACAGCACCATCGTGCCATTCCCACAGTGAGGATTTCTACAGCAGTGTTCTGGGGGTGGAGGTTGAAAGAAGTTTAGGATATCACAGAACTAATTAAATGCAAACTAGGCTGCCTGTAGAAAGCTGTGTGCTGGTTGCTATGTTTCTGGCAGGAACAGACTGGGAGAAGGGGGGCTGAGGGGGTGCTGTTTGTTTTTTCTGTTTCAAATGAAGATGCCAGCAAAGTTCTGGTTACTCCCCAGCCTTTGAGAGGTGAAGGAAATGTGAGTCCTCACAGCTATGAGAATGCAAGGTGTGAGAGGAGGAGGCAGAGTTAGAATGGATGAATGAATGGATGGATGGATTACATTGACACGGGGAGTAGGGGGTTGTTTCTGCTTGTATTCATTCAGTTATCTCCATGTTGATATACGCTTTGCATTATAGATCACCCCTAATTAATATGGGGAGGGGTGGCAGGATTTGGTTTGCTTTGTGAGGGGAGAACTAAAAGAACCAAATGAGCATGCAAACACATGTGCATCGACTCACTAAATCTGTCCTTATTTCATTAGTCCTCCGCGGGCAATCAGAGGACATGTTAAGCACAGCTTTCAGCTGCTTCACCTGAGCAACACTTGGGGGGATAATTAAGGACTTGCCTGAGAGAGCAAAGAGAGAGGCAGAAGAAAGACTGAAGGACTTAGAGAAGGGAATGAGTAAGCTAACTAGGATCACTTCAAGAGTGAAGTTGGCTTTGAAGAACACCACTGAAGTTATTCAACCTGCTGGAACGAACACATTTCTCACACCCCCTGTGGAAATCAGTATTGAGCTACCTAGCACTGATTTCATGTAAATCCCTCAGAAAAAGATCAGTTCAAAGATCAGGGCTTCAGTAATACCATGCTCCAAGTGTCATCCTGAATCTTGGCACAACCTGTCCAGTGAAAGAAGCCACAGAGAGTAGCAACTGTAAGAGGCAGCATAGGACACGGAAGAAGTTGCAGGCAGCACTCAGTCAAGTATTAAGCTCAGGAAATCTGGTCAAGCACAGGACAAGTTAGAGCTGCAAGAGATGGTTTAAGATCTATGATAGCATCAGCTATAAATGTGGGGGGCAGGGTGCCAGGTCCATTGGACAGGATGACCAGGATGATAAAGAGACAATATACCACCCTGTCACAGGCAAGGGGTGTACAGCTGGCAATCTCTGCTGTGACATCCCACGGCAAGTGTGTTAAGGGTAAGGACTTTGTGCCAGCGGTGAGGCAGGAGAGCATGCCAGCAGGCAGGGCTGTCTGCAAGTTAGTCCAAGCACAGTCAGGGTGTGCTGGCATACTGGATCTTCCTCACAGTGCTGAGGAGATGTGTGCATTGACATACTGAGGAGGTATGTGGCAAGGGCAGGTCAATGGTCCAGGACTTCACCCAGGAAGAGTTTTTCTTCCTCCTCTTGCTCCTTTTGGTGCATAGCTCCTTGCTTTCCCCCCATCCCTGACTGCAGCCGTCTGCTGAGAATGTGAGAGATGGCACTGTCCCAGCAGGGATTTGGGAGACCAGAAGAGGGAGAGAATAGGGTGGTTTAAACTGGTGGTTTAAACTCATGGTTGGCAAGTTCAAATAGTCCATGGCATACACACAGCTGCAAGGGGATGCTGGCCACATGCAGAAAAATGTTAGGCTGGCACAAGGTATTCCAGAGGGTGGGAGCATTTTGAAAGAGCACAATGTCTCCTGCCTTTCCCAAGGTCCTTATCAGAGAAGGCCGTAAACTGTCTCTCACCATCCTGCAAAGGCTGTACCAGCCCCTCCCCTGCTGGAAACCTCTTCCCCTTAATGATACTGCTCTAAAGAATGACAATTTCTGTGCCAGCACAAAATAAATGGGGAACACTCTCAATCTGAAGTTTGTATCAAATTAAATATTACAGCATTGATTGGGTTATTCATTTAGCATCTCACTCAATAAACATCTCTTGCAGTGCATGTTTCTCCATTTATCTTACCTTGTCATGGAACCTGCTCGTTACCCACCATGTTTGGCGATGCTGCTGGCTGAAGCAGGGAGGAGGAAGGATGCATGGCCCAAGAAAGCTGCGTCAGCACTTCTTCCAAAGACTAAGTGCTCTTCTTGAGGGTCCAAAATACACCAGAGCTCTGGTCTGTTGAGGAGGGGTACTCGCTTCTCTGAGAGCTGGCTAAAGGCAGCACAGTCCTCCAGGGTCTCTGCTGAGCTATGACTCAAGCTTAAATCCCAGGACAACTGGGACATTGGGAGAGCAAATAACAAGGAAAACAAATGCAGTACTGAAGTCTTATCTATAACCTGTGCACATGTTTCTTTGGGGGCTTTTATTTTAATGCCCCCAGTAAGTCATTTCTCTAGCTGAAAGAATGCAAAATCTACTCTGACCCTGTTACTTAATCAGGAATATTACAAGAGGACCAGAGCTATTTTAAACTTCACCCCTTAGAAAACACTTGCGAAGCTAGAAAGCCCCATAAAAAAGTCAATGCAAATGCAAGCGCTCGGTGATTTACGCGTAGGCAGTGAATCCACTCTCGTAGACACAGAATGGACATAGCTTGTAAAATGCTTGGCAGGCTTTTGGGCTCCATAAGTAATCCAGGAGCCATTCTGGGAGATGGAATGCAATTACTAGGACTAGTTGATACCAATTTATTTAGTGAATTTGCTTTCTTCTGCTCAAGATCTGATCGTGGCTGCCCAAATTTGTTTGTTGTTTGTGTTTGTTCACTGAGTGATTTGTGCAGGTAAATTATAGCCTATTAATCATGTTTATTATGACAGTGCCTATGGATTGACCAAGAATGCCCCCCCTCTGCCTTTTCTCTGGGTAGTGTGCAAAGACAGAATAATAGGCAATCCCTGGCCTCATTTATGTTTGAATTGAGTGCTTTGATTATTTGCTATTTGTCAGTTGTTGGCCGTTTAAGTTGTTTCGCATTCTTTGTTTTCCTTAAACCTCGTAAGGCAAGCTCTTCAAGTGAGAATTAAATGTTACAAACAAATCACTGGCGCTTTGGTTTGCTCAGAAGGTGGGCGGTGGGTTGGGACAGTGGAGGTGAGAAAATTCACTCAGAAGAGAACAGTTGGACCCCAATTTTTCCAAAGAGCTGCGTGCCTTGGTAACTGGGGGAGTGGGAGAGCTGTACGCGGTAATGACCTTGTGTTGCTTTTTCTTCCATCATGCTGTTTTGTTACATGTACCCGTATAAGAATAATCCAGCATGTAGTCGCTTAAGATGGATTCTCTGTTAGTTGGTTGCTTAAATAAAGGGACTCAAAGCTAGTGTCTCATCCTCAGCTCAGCTCTTACTGTTTCAGCTATGACACTCTGATCTCCAGTCATCCACATCAGTCCTTGGTGGTATGTGTTTTCTGGGACACTCTAGAGCTCGGGTTGCTCTACAGGTCAGATATGCGTTTCCCAGCTGGTGAGACGCCCTCCTACTGTTTCTGATGGTCTGATAAGGCCACTGTCTTGTTTCTTGTATTCCCTGTTTCCAACATATTTTGCAGCTGTTTCTGCTGCTGAAGTTTGCCTCCATCTTCACATCATGTTAGACTCTATACCTTCTCTGTTGTCCACCTCTCTTCTCTTTTCATTCTATTTTTACCCAGAGTTTTCATCCTTTCCCATGTCTTGTTTTCTAGTCACTTCTCAGCACCTTTCAAACACAGGCAGACAAATCTGTGCCCAAAACTCTTTTTTGCAGTGGGTAATTTAATCTCATTTCCTTCTGTTCAAATGGAAGTTCTTAAGCTAGAATTCTCCTGAATGTCAAAGGAACCCAAACAGGTGAAACCAAGCTCGTGACCAGTGAGTTCCCGTTCACACAGTTTTTTACATAAAATTGACCCCAAACAAGAAGATTTTTTAATAAAAAAGGATAAAAATGAAAGACTTGGCTGTTTGCAGTTTCAGACTGGATCTTCACTTCTCACTTAAAATGCCACACTTTGAGTATTTTACTTCAACCTTGCGAAGTTAGAGCTTGCTATGATTCTATGGTGGCAAGTGCAGTTCTTCCAACCTTCATCTGAAGACCCACTTGTAAGCAAGTCTCTATCCCAGAGAAGGGATCCCCATAAGGCCCTGCAGCAGCTTCCAAGGCGTAACACTGCTTTTTGCCTCTATTTCCTTCTGAAATGTTAGTTAGCAAAAATACCAGGGCTCTGTTCAAGGAAAACAAATTATCCCAGTAAGTATTTTTGACCCAACTGTTACTAAAATCCTTGACAACCTCTTGTATTCCACACCAGAATTTTGCTGGGTATAGAAGGAAGATCCTTAAAGCTTTCTTTAGCTTTCATTCTTCTCGTTAGCTTTCATCCTTCTCTTTAGCTTTCATTCTTCTCTTCAGCTTTCAGTCTTCCCTTCCTCTCTTTTTCTCTTTCTCTGACATACAAATGACCACAATGAAGCATTCTTTGACAGTTTGCTCGTGCTTGTTATCTATCTCCCCTTGCATGCCTTTTAGCAACCCAGTTTGTTTTCCAGATATGCAGTGATCCTCAGGGAAAGCAGAGAGTTGGAGCTGAGAGAAGCAGAGGGAGGATTAGTCCCAGAGGATGCCATGATCAGCTGAGTTCTCAGTTTGAAGTTCTGGAGCTGGAGGGCTGTATTCCCTGGTGGACTAAAAGCAACTGCAGGTGTGAAGGTTGACATTAGTGCATTGTGGTTTAAATCCTTTTGTGTTCACAAACCGGGAGTCACTGTAGCTAGATGGCACAATGAATGTGTACACTGAAAAAGTAAGTGCTCTTTGTCTGGAGAGGGAATAAAAGTGTTTCAAATTATCCCTTTGAAGAAGAGTTCTTCCTGGTGCTTATTTGATTTTGTAATACATATACAAAGTATTCAAGCTAAATGCTTTAGCTAGCTCAATTACTACAGTTTACTTACCAAGGCTCTGTTAAATGCTTTCAAGCACAAGTCCCTTCTGTACCATTAAAGAAGCTTTCCATTTCTGTGATACTGTATTAAGCTTCTCACTTCCACTCCCTAGTGGACTTTGGCTTATAACTGGATCTTAATACATCCTATTACACAAACCAAAATGATAGTGCAGGGCTGTTCTACAGGACTCCTATGTTACTCTGTTCTGAATTTCTTGAAGGAGACAATTATGTGTCACTCCTTATTTCCTAAATTTTCCAAAGTCAGCAGTAAGCCTGGTTATTTTACGTGACACCGCTTTCATTCATTCAGTGCACCTCAGTTAACATGGTGGCTGGGATGTGGAGAACCACAGTACAGTCTCCTCCAAAGAGAATCTGACCCAGTTACTGTGCAGGACTTTGTTCCTGCAGTCTCGAGCAGTACCACTGGCAGCCATGTGAATGGTGAGTTGTAGTTGTGAGGGAATATTGTTATTGTCACTAGAAGGAAAGGGGGACTCTTAACTCTTCTGCTGAGTCTGTGGCAGAGAGCCCTCCCATAACACCCATGGCAAGTTCTCCCCTGTGTGAGGAAGAGCAAAGAGATATCCCCCACTGCCCAAGAAATCTCTGTTGTATTTTCCCTAGTGCCTCAGGACCTGCTGGTGTCTCAGACTGTTAGCTGTTTGCAATCATGATGCTGCCCACATGTTTACTCACAATTGTCCCAAAGGAATATCAGCATATCCCACAGGCACTGCATTTTTTAGGTTAAAATAAATTACACGGAAATTTATGCAGGTAAAGACACTAGTCACTGTGCTGTTGACAAGAACTGGTCTGCAGTGTCACTAATGACTAACCACAATGGAGGGAAGCCAGTAGACACAGTGCAGGTGAATTGCTTAGTCTGTGCTTCCTAAAATATAGTTTTCCTGTGTGGGAGCCCTCGTTTTCTAAAGCGTGGGATCCTTCCTGTTTGAGAAGCAGCCTTACAGAGATGTCTCCACTTCCATTCAGAACCAGGTTAGATGTGTTTCTTCTCCTTGGCAATTTAATAATACCCCTGTGACAGCGCCAGCGATCAATTGCACCGGGAAGTCATATGCTGAGGGTATTTTGTGTATTGTTAACGTATTTAAATGTGATTCAGCAGCTGGAAACAAGAAGAAGCTGGAACCACAAGACCCTCAGATCTGCATTGCCTTGTGTTTAACATCTGTGAGCTCAGAAATGGAGGGAAGAAAGAGATATTCAGAGATTCTCACTGCTAAATATTCGCACAAGACAAATGAGGGGCTGTGGCAGGAGTGCTTGGATAAAGTTGTCCTTTTCTACATGCAGCTAAATCCTACCTACATATGCACAGGTATCCCCATGGCACCAAATAAGTAAAAAAGCAAGATAACTTCTACTTGGGAAGAGAAATACGTTCTGTTCATAATGCAGACTTGATGCATTTGCCATGTAAGTCCCTCTGAAACATTCCCTGAGGCAAAGAGATTCTAAATGAACAATAAACACCGGACTGCATTGCAGACAATATAAGGCAGACCATGCCCTTTTCAGGGAGGTTCAGTGGCCAAATAGAAATCTTCCTTGAAAAGTCCAGGCAAAAAGTCCAGTTTTACCAGTGTCCAGTAGCAGTCATTTTTTTCTTCTTCATAGTAGCTGGTGCAGCTGTGTTTTGACTTTCAGCTGGGAACAAAACTGATAACAGGAATGTTTTTAGTTACTGCTCGAATGTTTTGTTCTGACCAAGGACTTTGTGAGCCTCATGCTCTGCCAGGGAGGAGGGGAGGCCGGGGGGAAGCAGGGACAGGACACCTGACCCAAACTGACCAAAGAGGTATTCCATACCATAGCACGTCATGCCCAGGATGTAACTGAGAGTTACCCAGAAGGGCTAGTACTCTAGGGAGTCGATTGTAGGTATTCGGTCATTACTCAGTGGGGATGGGGTGTTGTGAGTTTTCTGTCGGTGGTTGTTGAGATGCTGTATTCTTTTCCCTTGTTATTTCCTTTATCATTATTATTATTGGTGGCATCAGTAGTGATTTGTGTTATACCTTAGTTACTAAACTGTTCTTATCTCAACCTGTGGGAGTTGCATTCTTTTGATTCTCTTCCCCATCCCTCGGGAAGGAGGGGAGGGCAAGAAAGGGTGGGATGAGTGAGTGAACAAGTTGCGTGGCTGGGTTTAAACCACGACAACCAGAAAATCATCCACTCTATCAGGCAACAAGCAGAAAAGGTGAACCTCTTAATATGGAACTTAGGCCACCTTAATAATTCCTTCTGTTGAGTGTGTCCTCCTGTAAAACTGGGACAATCAGGTAAATGGAGAATATTTCAAGGGATCCTTCACTTTAAATGGCTGGTAGCAGTCCCCTGACCTCTACGTTATTCCTACTTGAACTACAGCGTTATCTGGATGCCTTCAGGAGGAAAGCACAACTGCCCCCCTGCTTCGATGCAGCAAGTGAGGTGTGAGCACCACAAAGAAGTACCACTCTGGAAACTGCAGCCCTCAGCTACAGCCTGACACACAGCATACTTGTACAACAGGGCTGGGAAGCCTGCAGCATGGTTCAACAGTAGGCTGAACCAGCAGCTGGGATCTTTGTACCTGAATGGCAAATATGTCAGTTACACAGTGGCAAGCTGCTGATACAGTGCAAACTCACACTGTTAATCAGGGCATGTTGATGGCGGAAATGTTTCTGCAAGCTTCACGCTGGCCTGGGATTGCCTGTCCACATTCTTTTAATGTTAAACCAGATCACTTGGTGTCCTGTTTTCTCATAACTGGCATAAGGCAGGCATGCACTCCTTATTGCATGCATGGGAGACGTGGCATGTGCCAGTGCCTGGTTCAGTTCACATTTACACGACTGCATTCACTGGTACTGTATGGGTACGGTACTGAAAGGCGCAGGTGTGCAACACTGCGATTTTCCCCCTGCTCTTTACAAACACAGCATTCTGGATATTCTAAATCTGAGAGACAGGGAGACAGATTTTATTTTTACTGATATAGCAACATTTGTGATAATGAGAAATCCCTGCCTTAGGTATACTGGGGCTTTATGGCATTGCATTGGTAGAATAAGCCTACACTAGTGGAGTACTAATCTGTAGCACTTACACTTGTCTAAATTATGCAGGCAGAGGCAAAATGTCCTTGCTCATGCTTCCTTCAAATTACACCCTGCACCCCAGTTCCAACCCTGGTCTTCCTGTTGGCTGTTGGATGTGTCTAAAGTTCCTGCCTTCTGCAACCTGTTGCTGGGTATGAACAATCACAGAAAGGCACAAGTTCAACTCCAACATAAAGGTTTTCTCCACACAGTGGAAGTCAGGTGACAGTGAGGATGAGCTGGATTCCCAGGTAAGTGATGAGTGGGGCAGGGAGGCAGCAGGTCCACATGAGGTCTGGTACACAAGCCACTTCCTCCCAACCAAGGGACTATTGGTAAGGATGCCATTTATCCAATACATATTTTCCTCATTAGTATGTAATGGTAACCTGAATAAAAGGTTTGAATTACAAAGCAGGCTCACCCAGCACATTTGTGTGAAGAAAATAAAGAAGGAGAGAGCCAGCTGGCACACATGAGCAGGAGTGACTTAGAGTAAGGCAGAGTGGCAATCAAGGCAGTCAGCTGGAAGTAAGAGCCTTACCCTGCCGAAATGAAATAAAAGCAAACCACAACGACAGAGGAAATTTGATTTTTTAAAGAAGTAGATTGTTAGTATGGGGAAGTCAAGTGCTTTGTTCCAGCCACAAAGCAGTATCCTTCACAAAAGCCTAATAACGATTGCTTCACTTCTTCTTTCCTGAAGCTTCTCACCTGCCTTGTCATTCGCCATAGCCAGCACCAGAGGAGGTGCAGGGGGCATGGCAGCAGGCTCTGGGGTGGATGATCCATGGAGCAGCTGCATCCCTCTGTAACTCACCTAGAACCTCATCCTTCCACTCCTGCCACCTCTCCCTTCAGCCCATTGGTCTTTCTCTTTCCCTTCTCTCCTTCTCTATCCCTCTCTCCAACCTTCCCTCTCTCTTCCTGCCTCACCCTGTTTCCTCTGCCCTCTCTACCTCCTCTCCCTTTTCCTCTTTGCTGTCACTCAGCTGTGCCTCTCCTTTCCCCTCTCCCCCCTCTCTCCCTGGCTGTGCTGTGTTACTAATGTGCAGTAATGGTATGGCTGGAAAGTCATTTGCGCTCCCCTTCTCTTTATTTTTTTCCTGCAGTATTATTAAAACTGCTCCATCACTGGCTGTAATGGGAGCGTCTGTATTTTCTCCCTCGCCCGTATCCCTGACATGACATAATGCCTGCCCTCACCAAGACGCTATAACACCGAGGTAATTGAAACATAACTCACCGTAAATTACAGGCCGTTGTTCCAGGCAGGGCCCTGGCCATGCTTCCTGGAGCTCATTCCAACTGGAAGCTAAACATTGCTTTAAAAGGGATGTTTAAGCAAAACAAAGCCATTTAAAGAGCAACACAAACATGGAGAGGGAAGGGAGCACTGAGATGGTGTCTCCTGGAGATGTGGGCTCCTGCCTGCATGGGACTGAGCAGTCAACAGGAGCTTGTTGGTGGTCTCTGCTTACTGAGCTGGGGGGATCAGGGCTGAGCTGTCCTTGCAGAAGTAAGCATCAGCATCGAATAAGCATCTCTGCTAGAGAGGCTAAGGACAGAGCAGGCCATATAAATGACTTCTTAGGTAAAAAATGCATTTGGGAGGTCAGAGGTGCAAGGTGTTGAAGGGATGCTTGCAGAATCGGTGTGCCCCAACACTCATCACAGATGTGGTAACCTGAGGCTGATCCCTGTGGGATCTGAGTTCTTCTTGCTGAAAGTGATGAGCAGCCTCCAAAAGGCCCAAATCAGTATGTGCTGCAGGGTCCTAAGTGCTGCAAAGGACACCCTTCCCTCCCCATTTATAAAACTGGCAACAGATAGCTATATTCAGAGTTGAATATTTTCTGGCCCTGAGACTTGAAAGACCTTGGGAACTTGAAAGTTCATGGCTTTACTTCCAGGTGTCCTACTTGTCTGCTGAACAAGCTCATGTAAGTCACTTCACTTTCCTCTGTGCCTCAGTTTCCCCTTCTGCAACACAGGGGACAAAACACCAGCTTTATTCATCAAACAGCCTCTGACATGATATATGGCAAAACCTCAAAGAACTGTGACCCTGTGACTGCTCCAGTTTTCCCTGGAGACCTTTACTGTCAAAACTGTTACAGTCAAAACTGTTGCAGTCAGCAACCTAGCAACCACTGTGAACCACCCTGGAAGAGCCCACAGACACCATAAAGGGCTGTTTTTCCTGCACCCAGAGAAAGGTCCCCATGGTGTGATGCCATATGGGTTCACCAGGATTGGATGCTCTGGGTGATGCGTTGGCTTGCAGTCAATTACTGCATAGGTGACAGGGGATGTAGCTGCAGAAATGAAGCCTTGGCAGCCCCTGCTTTGATATGCTCTCTGCAAATACCTGACAGGAGGTTGTAGTGAGGTGGGGTCGGTTTCTGCTTCCAATTAACAAGTGACAGGACAAGAGGAAATGGCCTCAAGCAGCACCAGGAGAGGTTTAGATGGAGCTGAGGATCAATTCCCTCCCCAAATGGTGCTCAGGCACTGGAACAGGCTGCCCAGGGCAGTGCTGGAGGCACCATGCCTGGAAGTGTTCACACACCGTGTAGACGAGGCCCTCAGTGACATAGGTTAGGAGTGGCCTTGGCAGTGCTGGGGAATGGTTGGACTTGATGGTCTTAAAGCTCTTTTCCAGCCTGGTTGATTCTATGATTGATTCTATGTCTGAAGCAGTTCTGGTAACAGAGGATAACTTGCTCCTAGGGCTACAGGATTGCTCTATGAGAGCCCCTTGCTCCTGCCCACAGCACCTGCCCTTCTGGGCTTCACACCCAGAAGAAGCGAAGATGCAGTGCAGGGCAATATACTCTGTGGAGGGTCCTGCAAGAGGCCAGGTCCTCTGTTTTCTGGCATGCTGTGGTCTATCACCTAAAGCAGGTCAATGCAGCATCCTCTGCTGCCCCTGCTTGGGCAGCTGCAGCAGCAACAAGAATGTGGAGGTGACATAGGTGTGTGCTCTCCCACCCTTTGCTTTCCCTGGTGCCTGGTTGGAGTTGATTGCTTTCTGTGAGGCCTGCCACATGCCCCTTGAAAGTGTTTCCATCAACCTTCTTACTGTAGCTAAGGTTTCAGCAATCTCACCCCTCCTCTCCTTGACGTTATTGGTTTATCTTTGTCCACTGGCAAAGTTCCCGAGCAATTCAACAATAACAGTTGTTTCGCTGTGGCTGAAAAAGTCATCTCTAGCACTGGCTGTTATTGATCATCTTACAGGAACCGGACATTTTCTTTTCCTTTCCCATTTTTTAAAATACATATTTTGAGTCTGAGTCAATTTTAGTGCTCATGAAAGTGGAAGACTGATGGTGTTGACTAGAGCTAAACTTAGCCCTATATGGCTTCCCCTATGCAGACATCTCTGCTAATGTACCACATTACCAGCTTGCAGTAATTTTGGCCCTCACAGCTTTGTGGTCCCTTCACCAGTGTTGCCAATGCTCCCTCCTGCCTTGCAGCCTCCCTGACCTCTCCAAGCCCACTGCTTCCCCCATCATGCCCTCGCTCCTATCCTGTGCAGGGCTGATCTGCTGGCTCGTGATTAGATGGAGATACTGGGCTCAAGTAGCTGCTGTGCCCCAGCTGACAGTGGGAGATGCTGTCAGACTTGCCAGAGCAGACTGAAACAGGGGCATTTTGTTGCCCAGTGTGACATGTCATCAGTCAGTCTATTTCTTCAGCAGTCAGTCTTTTCCAGATCCATATTCCTTCAGCCCAGTGTTCTGTGGGCACACAAAACCAGAGCACATATTCTTGCATCCCGCTGTGTTCTCAGTGTGCTCTGTCTGGAGAAACTTTGCATAGGACATTAGGACAAGGTAGGACAAGTAAGGGGAATATGTTTTTCCCATTGCACTTTTCACATAGCTCCAGGCTTGTACAAAACTCGGAATGAGCCCTTATTCGTCTCATGACAGTTTCCTCCTCTCTCAGCTTCTGCACATCTGGTCTACTCTGAGGGTAGTCTGTGTCAGGCAAACTGTGCCTAACATGCCCCTGTCCTTTTGCCCCATCATGAGGACAAAGGGACATCAAACTACAAGCTGTGCAAGCAAAAGGACTAGCAGAGGCAGGTGACCCACATCTTGAGAAGCCCTGGTACTTTCAGCATCCCTCTTTCCATCAATGCTCTAGAAATCAGGTGCTCACCCCCCTAGGAAAGTACTACACTGTAACTGCCATTGAAAATCACCATTTCTTTATGAAATCCTAAAAGATCTTAACATGTAATTTCATTTTGTGGGTATCATTCCTTCAAAACAAAACAAAAAAAAATTCCAAACATATATTGAAGCCTTTTTGATGGGGGAAAATAAAAGACATTTGAAGCTCAAACAAAAATAGAGGGTTTGATTTTGAAGTATTGATTTAAAACAGAGGAGAGGAATTAATTTTGAATCAGTTCAGAATTTCTGGTAAGAACACACCTATTTTTCCCTTGTCTTCTTTCTCCTTTCCTCTCCCCCTCTTACTGTAGTCTATCTGGTAAATTAGGTAAGGAAAAATAACATCAAGCAAGGACACACATCAGTGATGCCAGGGTTTTCATTAAAATGTTTTAGGTTTGGGCAATGACTCTATCCATCTTCCACCCTTCATGGGAAAGCACAGCACAAATGCCTCTCCTGTAGTAAGCCTGAGAACAAAATGGCTGTTGTCTCAGCAAACCAACTGAGGTGCTCAGTGCTCTTAGGTAGCTGCATGGAGGGACAGATGTGTGCGGTACTACTAGTACCACCATGACAGCTCTGCTGTGCATGGAGGGACAGATGTGTGCGGTACTACTAGTACCACCATGACAGCTCTGCTGTGCATGGAGCTTTGCCACTTGTATCCCACCTGATAGCTCTGTAGAGACAAAGCTCCCAGCCTTGGGCTCCCCAGGGTCCCTGACCCCACAAGCCCTTGCATTTTATTATCTTGCTTTCCTGGGCTTGTTTTCAGCCTGGATCCCATTTGTCCTGGATCCCTGAGGATTGCTGTGGGCTGCTTGGTTAGTTAAAACGTCTAAAGCTGTGGAAGGCGGAGGGGGATGCTGGGTTCAATTTGTGCTTAGTTTAATAGTCATTTGCTATTAGGGTGAGATGCTTGTCTAGGTACCTGTGGAAGGTTTCTGAGGTGTCCCAGAGGACTGTGGAAGTGATGGCAATTATCTTAATCTGTTCTGTGGTTTATTATAAATAGTGGTGAGGACTGTGAGAGCTGGGAAAGAGGGGAAGGGGGTAAGGCTGAGTGAGAGGACATGATAACAAGGTGTATGCTGGAAAATGAAGGAATAAGGAGCATGATTAAAGGGAATAGAGGGGGAAGAATAACAAGTGTTCTGGCTTAGTCTGCAACAGAGGGTAACAACCAGGGAGGCTGAGATTAAAAGGAAAGAGGAGATGGTTTGTGGGATGGGACTCACGTGTCTTGTGTGAGAAAGACAGAAAGGAAAAAGGCACAGTGGGAAGGCATGTCTGTGTGTCTGTGTGTGTAACACAAGGGAAGAGGAGAGAATGGGATGTATGTAATGACAATTTGCTCTGCCAGGAGGAAAGAAGGGGCAGAAGCCCACAGAAGGCAAGTGTGCGAGTGAGCCAGTTCCCAATTCTGGAGTCCAGGAAGGCTTCAGCATTTACGTTTAAACTGATGACACATCTTTCCACTTGGGCAAATGGACGGATTTCCTCTCTAAATCACTCCAGTGTGATTTTAATAGCAGGCAGAGGTGGCTTTTGGATAATAAATGGGTACTAAACCCTAAAGAGACACAGGCTGTGTCATAGAGAACAGATGGTAAATTAAAAAGAATAGAAGCCCGTAACTTCACTTAGCTCTGCTCCAAGCTGGGGAGCTCTCACTCTTGTTATGCTAAGTATTTAGTATTTACACTGCAAGGTTGCTGCCTCACCTACCCTGACTTGGAAGTTCGCAATTATGTATAATAGCAGCGAGATCACACTGATTAGAGAGGTGGCAGGAAAGGCAAGGCTGGATGATGGTGATGATAATCATCATTCTTCTTAGCGATCATCAATAATTAATAATTGCATTGTTTATTCTTCATCAGTGGTGCTAAAGACACCCAGACATGCCAAAAGGTTTAAAAATCAGCTTGCTTGGTTTTGTTTACTGACAGAGAAAGCCTTCCTTTGCATTTGCTTTTTACTTGGCTTTGCCAGGGCCCTGGGTCTTTGTTTACCTTCCAGAAGGTATTTAAGCCAGTGCTTGGTACCTTTTGGCTTCTATAGGATGAAAGCATGTGTTAAAAGCTAAGCACATACTTAAACACAATGCAGAGCAGTGACTGAAGCAAGCTTGCCTTTGGAGTAAGGCAAAGCCTTAGGAGCACTGGAACCAGAAAATATATTAATAAGCAATGACAGACCAGAAGTGAAGCAGCAGTAGAAGCCCTCGCTATGAATGCCATGGGGTGTGATGTGGTCCTCTGAGGATGCTTGGGTGGTTCAGATCCAGCTCTTACTGCCTGCTTTCTCCTGCTTCTCCTCACTCACAGCATGAGGCTGACCCCTCAAGTGTCCCAGGATGAGGTGCTGCAGGAGGCAGAGACCCTTCCAAGCTGGGATGTGCATCCTGGTAGCAGTCAGTTCCTCTGGAGGGGGGCAGCGAACAAGCTATTGGACTAGCTCTGGCTTTGACAGCAGTACTGCAGAGTCTGTAATGTGATTGTCACAGTGTCAGCGTGAATGAGTGCATATTCATAAGCAAAATGTGTGTCATGGTACTTCTTGGGCTATTTCACGGCCCTGTGAACTGGGATAACTGGGACTGTGTGATAAAATCTAGCAAGGCATCTCAGTAAGAAAGCATGGAAATGCATGAGCCCAAGAAATCATTGCTTTAAACACAAAAGCAGCCAGTTAAGGCAACACTGTGATTGCTTCTCTGTCTGATACACATGAGAGGGAGCAAATCCTAAATGCAACTGAAGCTATAAAGGCAAACACTTACCAAGGCCATAAAATATTGATCTTCCCCTATGTAAGTCCTGTCAGGCTTGCATACTGGAAGATGTTTGTACCTTTTAAACAGGTATATGATGAAGAAAGAGTGAAGACAGCACTATTAAGTAATGTTGCTTGGAAGATCTAAGCAAAAAATCCTTCATCTTCAGGGGCCTTAGTTCTGTTACAGCTTTGCTGGAAAGGAGCTTTAAAGCCAAGTACTGATGAGCATTTAGAGGGGGAGGAAAAGGACGAAGATGAGTGCATCTATGCTTTGATTGCAGTTCCATGTATAAAGCATTTTAGGCCCTAACTTCCCTATTGTGCAGACTCTTGATCCCTGCTAATTTAGGGCAGTGTTTTTGAATTTGCCCACTTAATAGGTACATAACCTCACATGCTAAGGTTTGGATTTAATTCTCATTGCCCTCAATGTATGGACTTCTTTCAAACATTTGTGATTGTATAATACATATATGCTTTTAAAATAAAATTATCTTCATAACTTCCCTTAATAATTTGTGGAGAAAAAACAACCCTAAACAATAGCTGAAGAAATCTCTGGTGTTTAAGCCAAGTTATTCTTTTCTATTATTAATGATGAAGATTATAGCCATTGGTAGTGGCCCATTAAGACAGGTGTATTCAGCTCCACATAAATGTAGAGAGCAGATGTTCCCTTCCCCTATAAGCTTATCATCCAAACAGACAAGAACTTCTGAGTGTGAAATGGGTCAGTCACATACACTATACTGAAGTGGGAGATCCAAGCACACTTGCAGGAAGCTGAGCATCCAACTACCCTGCTAATGGAATAGTACAGTCTTACAGGATGATTGATGAAATTGGAATATAACTACATCATTGTTTATTATATCACCACAACTACCACTATAAAAAGTCCAGGCTTTTAAACAGAAGAAAACCCTAGTGAAGAAAACCTCCAGTGAGTGGAAAAGGAAGTATGGGAAAGACAACCCTCAAAAAAACAACCAACAAACAAAAAGCAGCCTTGAAAGTAAGAACATTTGTGGGGGCTTATATTTTGGGGAGGTTGACAGCAACTCAGCTATGCAAAATCAGTTTGATTTTCTGGTGCTTACATTCATAATTTTCAACACTTTAGGTTTACTAGTTTTCGTGAGAACAATTACAGCAAATCCATATTTTCTCACTAACAATTTCAGTAGGTTCTCTGTAAATGATATGTTTGACAGTGAAAACCAATTCAATGAATAGATGAGAGGGCTCCAAAGAAGAGAGAGGACACAAATATAAAAATGAAATGGAATAAAGACCAGAACTGGAAAACAAACAGGCAAAATAGTTATAATCTTCAACCTTAAATTTTCCACAACTCCTGGTTGTGGAAGGGCTAATTCTAATTTAGACTAATTTGGTAAGCTCCTACTGGCTCTGACTATTAGGCCTTTAGGTAGGTACCCTTTTATATTGAAGTAGCCAGCAGCAAGCATTTGGCATCTCAGAAGGGCAGACTGATAGAGGTGCTTTAATGCAGACTGAAGCATCTCACTATGGTTTTCAGTCCTATTTGTGGACCTCTAAAAATTGCCCAGTAGTGCAGAGATCTCTTTATCATCAATTTAGTTTTGGAGATGTTAGAGTGACTTTTCATTACCTTTTGCGTTTCCCTTTGACACAGCCCATAAGCCATTAGCAGGGCTGAATAAGTTGAAACCCACTGCATTAGGTATCTGTGCTTGAATAGAGCCTTTCAAGGCCAGCTCTGCACAGGAGCAACAACTCCCAGCTTTCGCAGTGCAGGCGTTACCCATGAGCTTACATCCCGGGGTCTGTTTGTAGAGACAGACTGCTGTGTTGGTGGAGTATGATGTTAGTCAAAGCCAAGGCAAGTGTTAGAGTCAGCCGAGAAGGTTAGAAAGGCAATGCCTTTAACTATTAGAAGTATTTTTGGGTGTTAACAGCACTCAGGCTTTCCTGAACTTTCTTAACATGTTTTTTCTCCCGAGGCTGTTAAAAATACATCTCTCCTTTTAAGATGATGACAGAGGTGTGCAGATAGCTCTGGGGAGAATTTCCCTCTTTTTTCAAAATTTCAGCTTTCAATGTCATTTCAAATTTCAGAAAATAAGTGTAGAAAACAGCCTGATGACAGCTTTATGACATCCACCCCTCTACCTCCATGCGCCTTGGATTCAATGGGAAAACAAAACACTGCATGAAGGAAGACTGAACAAATTAAAATGTGTTATCACCCTTTTCCCTCCATCCGTTTCTCAACCACCCACGTTTATGATGTTCATACTGACTGGAATTTTGTCACCTTTTATCAGTCTTAATTCCAGACTGTTTTCTGTGGGGCCCTGTAAGCTGGGATGGGAGATGGAGGGGATGGGAGTGCTGGTGGTGTGGGACACAAGGAGAAAAAAGCCATTGCATTAAGCTGCAGGAGGATATGGTTAGGGGGAAGTACAGGTTTGATATAAGGAAGTTCTTTACTGTGAGGGTGGTGAGGCACTGCCACAGGTTGCCCAGAGAAGTGGTAAGTGTTCCATTCCTGACAGTGTTCAAGGCCAGGTTGGACAGAGCCTTGGGCTACATGGTCTTTCACGAAGCTTCCTTGCCCATAGCAGAGGTTTGGAACTGGATGATCTTAATGTCCTTTCCAACCCAAACTATTGAATGATTCTATGAGTGCTCAGCACAGCACTCATTCACCTGCACCTCAAACCCACCCAATCCTTTACAAGGGCCTGTTGCTTCATAGTGGGGAAGGGGTCATGCTCTTCTACTGCAAAGAAATCTTTTGACATTGCTTTGGGAAAAACATGCTGCAGAAGTCAGTTGAATGAGGTCTGGATGTTATAGGTGAAACTTTATCTCACCGACTCAATCTATCTCCTACCTGTTACTTGCAGAGCACTGAAACTCATACACCAATCCCATTAAAATAAGGATGAGTGCCTGCTACATTACAAACAGCCTTGATTAGTGACAATGGTATTTTCGCATCAGCAACAGCAAGTTCAAGGCAACTGCTGTTTACGTTCAAGTGAACACAGCTTTGCAGCGGTGTTCACGAGCATAGAAAGCATGCTGCCATCTGTGCTTAATTACATTTGTATGGGGTCTCGCTTTTCAAGTCATTTTGGAGAGTCCGGTACTATTGATTTTGTAAAAGTTACATAAATCTGACTGCCATTGCTGTTATTACATTTCACCAGCCGCTTCACTGTGGGGCCTTGAGATCTCCCCCCTGTTACGACCACTGGTACTGGATTATACAGAGACATTTCTGTAGTTTTATTTGAGGGACACCATTTTTAGGCTCTAGTTAGAGTGACTGCAAGGCAATTAGGATAGACAAACATAGCTGCTCTCAGTGCATGCAGAAGAGAACTAATCTCAGTCAAAATAAAGGGGAATTTTGCCATCTGGGAGACAGAAGAGGTGCCCTGGCTTTGCTGAATTGCATCAGACATCCCAGCTCTATTGATCTGATTAGACGGCTGCCCTGTGCTTTGAGCAGTAATCTACTGGATTTCTGTACAAATGGCTGCTGTGGCTGTAATACAGATCAGCTACAGATGCATCTGATCTGTGCAGATCAGTGTACCAATGCACAGGGGAACCAGTGTGCAATGGATGGGACCTACTGCTTTTGCATCTAATAGTATTTCATCTACCAGCATGTCTGGTTGCTGGCTAGGCTGATTGATTAGCAAAGCAGTCTGCAAAGGAATGAGAACATAAGAGCATGTACTGGTATTTTGCTTCTTTTTCGGCTGGCTCATGAGGACTGGAAACCATCCTAAGGCACTCCACCTTCCTTTGGTCACACCAGATCCATTCAGCAGCCATGACTTAGATGTGGTGTCTCGGGCTCCATTGTCATCTGCTGGTGTTTGCTCTTGCACAGTCAGTGGCCGTGTGCAGGTTTACAACAAGAGAAATACTGGGGGCTTTTTGCACTCTACTTCTGGTTTGAGGGCTTTGTCGATGATCTCGAATTGCTTTCTGAAGCTTTTCCTTACAGCCTTGTCAGCTAAAAGCCTCCAGTTTTTCCACTGGCATTTTTCATCTTTTCATTGCAGGCAAAATAGTCTCAGTTCAGGGAATTTCACTGAATTTGATTTATTTACAATCAACATAAGCTTTTATTTACTGATTTGATTGTTGGAAAACAAAGAAAACCAAGATAATTAAACACCAAGGGAAGCCCCTTTTTTCCCTGTTCCCCAGGCTCAGTCCAACCAGCCCTCCTCCGTCCATTTTCACTGCATTTTACACTGAGTCTCTGCCAGTCACTTGGGTCTGAAGATGGGCAGTGAAGGGGGTCTCTTTCTTGCTGTTACTCCTGTTTTCTCACTCTTTTCCTCCACTGCCCTTCCTGTCTCACTAATGCCCTGCTCCATCATGGGTCCCCACAGGCACAGGCATTATACATATGCTCCCCCAGCATGGAGTCCCTTCTTTCAAGCCCCTTTTCCCAGTAGTGCCATGGTCCCTTAGCACTGCTGGAGGAGGAGGTCTGGGGACCTTCTGACCGGGGTCACAACGTTGGAGTGCAGTGGGTTAGTGCCATCCATTACGGAGGCAGACAGGACAGAGTGGGACCAGCATGGAGTAGCATCTTACAACTTCCTACATCAGGTAGCCTGTGTCCGTTCCATTGCTACCAAACCCCTGGTGGTAGTACCCAAGGTCTTGGAGAAGAACCTCCTGTGTTGAGGCAATCCCTATATGCAGGGCTTTTGGGGGAGAAGAAACCTCACATTATACGATGCAAGGCTTTGTATTGCACTCCCGAGAGTGGCCATGGGCTGAAGCAAGGGCTCCCATGCCTTGGGCCTCAGAGGGGTCACCATGATTTCTCCACAGGGATGCCAGTGAGAGGGAGTCATAGGCAGACTAATGATAGATGTACTTTACCCTCTCCCTGAGGCACTTTTTTTTCCTCTATCTATGTGCATTCTGGCCTTCCATCACATGGGGGTATTCAGAGAGAGGGATTAGGGGGAATTTCCACCTTGTAAAATGTCTCATCCATTTTTTTCCCCAAAAGAAATCAAAGTTGGTTTTGGTACTGGTGAATTCTAATGGGAAGAGTGTTGCATATGAAGTCACCACAAGCCCATGTCTGCTCCCAGCTCTGCTGCTGGCTTGCTGGATCCAGCAGTTCAGTTTTCAAATGCTTTTGTTTTCCCCTAGGCTCCCCACACTGTGCCTCTTATGGTGTGTTTAGACTGGAAGCTGTGCAGAGCAGGGCCTGGGTCTCACCATGTGTGTGCACGAGGCACAAAGGGGACCTGGTTCTTGCTGAAGCCTTGAGGCACAACAATAATGCAAATAATAAATAATAATAATAGTGTTAGCAAGAGAACATACATATTGATATGGAAATGTACTGATGCAAAGCACCATTGACTGACAACAGTGCTCAGCTCACACAGTGAGGGGTTTACATTAAAACTGTGGCCATTATACACAAACTCAGCCCCTAAATTAAACCTGCGTTTATCTCTCAGGTGTCTTCATTCATTGCTCTCACAGGGTGCCACACCAGTAGCATCTCACCAACGCATGGGGCTAGAACCACCTGGCCTGGGTGCGGGACAGGTATAAGAAGAGTCAGGAGAGGGGCTGTTCTATCCTATGCATCTGACTTCACCATACAACAACTGGGACTGCTCCCATGATGTATTGCTGAGGTATGTATTACAGGTCAGTGGGGAACAACCTTCTTCTCCCTTTCTTCTTCACTTCTTGTCTCCTGTCCCCAGTTTGCAAGGACATGAGCATGTTGTGCTCCAGACTCAGTGGTAATACAACACTGTGTGTTTTCCCATGGGAGCTAGCACTGTGTACAGACCCATTCCCTGCCCATCCTCTTTCTCTAGCTGGGTGCTGGGCACCAATGCAGAGGAAGCTCTGTAGAGCACACACCAGCACCCATCCATACTGAGAGATCTTCCACGTCAGTGGTAGCGTCTCCCTGCGTCATCACCATGGAGTGTGCTTCAAGCGACTCTGCATAAACACCACCTTCAGATGGTGAAGGGAAATATTTTAACTCACCCACATCCCATAAATGCGACTACAGATCTCTTGATGGCAGCAACAGAGCTGTCATCACCCTCAATAAATAGATAGGGTGTTGCTTGTTTTTTCCTTACTTCTTTCCCATAGCCATCTTCCGCTTATCATGGGGATATATCAGGTAAATCGGTGCCTTTTCCCCCTCTCTGGGAAGTGGGTGTACATAGTGGGGGAGGCAGTCTGCCTGTGCACAGACAGCTCCATGGCTCCTGTTGGCTTCCAAGGGAGATGCACATAGGCATGGGAGCGATCGGGTCCCAGATGCTCCAGAGAAAACAGCAGGGTAATTCCCCACTGCTGCTCCCCTGTGCTTCAAAAAAGACATCAGCAAAGAGAGAAATGCATAAGTGAAAGGTGCTGAATAATTTGGGGAAATGGGGTCACGCCCACCCACCCATTTGTAGAGCTTAGAGATCTGTATAAAGATGCAAATTAATACATCTGTTGTGTCATTAAATGCAACTGCAGCAACCTAGATGAAAGGGAAAGGGAGTGAGGGAGAAGTGCTGACTGGTATAGCACCACCAAGTTGTCTTCGGTGATGAGGAGCTGCCAAGTGCAAAGCCCTAGGCTAATACTGAAGGTCCCAGTTCAGCACTCATTTATTCTCTCTCTCCTCCCCTGCTGTTTCTTGTAGTCTTATGGTCTGACATTAACCAGAGTCCCTTGTGTGCTTCCTATGCAGGCTGTGGGAGCTGATGGACATGAATCTAGTCATTTAATCCCCTCTTTCACCTCCCTGTGGAGCCTGGCTACCTTGGCTGGTGTTTTTCAGGCAGCAAAGAGGACAGGACAGAGGCACCGGCGCCTCTGATGGACAGCAGCCCTCTGCTGCTGGAAGCACCTCTGCCTTTGGGAAGGGACTGGGGAGGTGAGGTTGAGTGACAATGTGTATGCACAGGCTGCTGTGAGTAATTGAATGTGGGAGTGATCCTGACAGCATCCCTGGCCTCGCTCGTTGCCTGGGTACAAGTCAGCTGTGATGCCGGGGTCTGAAAAGGCATTGTCATGAAATGTCACATCCGGAAGGACCTGTTAGTGTGACACCCAGCATCACGCTGACACCCAGTACACTGCATCAGCAATGGAAGGGGGCAGAAATTTTCCCACTCCCTCAGCAAAACAGAGAGGATCCCCCCCGAGCATCCCCTTCCACCTATCACATCCCTCCAGACTCCCTCTCTCCTGCTAGCATTCCCTGTCCGAGGACACACCACGGAGACAGGTTATACTAGAGCCCCACTCCTTCTCCTGCAGCTTCCTGTGCTCTTTTGTGGCAAGACTTTGTGTAGCCCTGGCGTTATAATCCGTCTGCTCCTCCTGAGGGGCTCCCACAAGATTGCTGCAGTGGGCACAGGTTCAGAGCAACTTTCTCTTGGCTTCCTGGGGTTGGAGCTTTTGTCACTAAGTTCAGATCTGGTGTCTGAGTAGAATCATAGAATGGCTAGGGTTGGAAAGGACCTTCCTCCTGATTTCCCCAGTACCAATAGTTGCCAGTGGGAAGCTGGCTGGGCCATTGCATATGCCCTCAGATTCCCTCATTGTGGACCCTGCTTGCTTACTTGTTTTTCCGTTTTAGGGATAACAACATAAATGAGGGATGCCCCAGCTCCAACAAGGTCAGTTTTATGTACACATGTTTTCTTCTGGGACAAGTACAGATGCAGCATTCACTCCAGCACTGCTCTGGAAAGCCGTCTGCATTTGGTCAGATACCTTGCAGGTCCTTTCTGCAAGGGTCATCCCAAGTGTAATATGGGATGACTTCACTTCTTCTATTTATTGTCTATAAAAAGGCAAGTAGATAAAATATACTTATGTTTAGGTTCCTATGTAGCTATTTTTAACTTCATCTTCTGGTTAATACTGGTTGTTTCCATTTCCCCCTTTTTGTCATAATATGGTACATAATCATTCTGAATTTTACACTCTCTCTCTTACTGCTCAGTGTTGCTGAGCTTTCCTTCCTTGTCATCATTTTATGTGATTGTGCCACAGTGGCCTCTGAGACCTCTGAAAATCTTCCCTGAAGGAGATCCCAATTCTCATTGATACATAAATTGGCATTTATACAAATATATGTAGTAAGTTTTAAATTTGGGAAATTAGTCTTTTCAGAGGAACATGTATGTATATATATGTACATTATCACTTGGCATCATACTGCATTTACTAATATTCATTGTAATCAAATCGTGATCACTGGTTCTTGTAGCTGCTTCCAGGGAATGGCAGCTCCTGCTGCAACAGGTTTGAATGAGCATCCAGAGAGTATAACCTTCTATTAACTGTCAGCCAGGTGATCAGTTGGACAGGCAAGTGTGAGCCCTTTAGTGCAGGTGCAGGGACACTTGCAAGTGCAAAAGCAATCTTTCTTTCTATCCTTTTTGTATCTGTTTATTCTGTTAATATTGTCCAAAAGCTTATGCAGGTGCACATGTCTGCTATTCCCAGTGACATTTCTCCACACTGTTATTAACCAGTCATACACTAATCATGCTGTTAAACATGGATCATTGAATAGCTTCTCATGCCAATTTGCGATCCAGGAGCTTATCATTCTTCTGAGTTATTTATAATTGTCCTCACTGTTTCTCTCTCTTTATTTATCGCTCCCAGACTGCTTCCATTAAACCTGCACATACCAGTGCAATGTGTTCTTGAGTACATTCAGTAAGTCTGACTTCTTACTTTGTACTGATTTCCACATCTGTCTCAGCTTGCACCCCTTATTGACTTGAGACCTACCCTCCAGAGGCAACCAACAGCTTCCTGGCCAGAATTTCATTCTTCTTTGTCCTTCCTAATGAGAGCAGCAGTAGACTTTTACTTCAGCCTGAATGTAATGTTTTCACAGTAGAAAATAATCATCTCTAAACTTCATAAGCATTGGTGATGCTTCCTGTTGACTGCATAAAACCTCTAGCATCTTTTCATATCAGAATCCTTCCATAATAACTGTGGTTTGCATTTCCATATGCCACAGCGATGAGCAGAATCTTTATTAAATTGTTAATTTTGTGGTGTCTGAAAGGCCCCAATAGCCTGGAAGTTTTTTTTAGGAAATATAAGGATCAGTCTCCACTCTGAAGAATCAGGTAACTGAAAAGCACAGTGGCATCTTTCATGCAGAGCATCACCCCTATACCTTTACCCACTGTTTTCCCTTAAATGTTTGTAACTACACTGTTAAAATTCCAAGTAATGTGACTAACCCCTGCAGGTTTCTGCAATGACAATAATATCAAATTCTCATCAATGGGAATTTCCATTTCCAGCTTACTTATTCCCCTGATGCCTAGACTGCTGTATGAGTAATAGGAAAATCTCTTTTCTTCACAACTTCAGTGCAACAGCTCGATTTGTTTGCAGCATGCTGAGCTTGAGTTCATATTGCATTCACCTTCTTAGCACCTTCCCTTTGTGTCGTTAGTCAAGCAACTGCCTGGCTGCTCCAGCTTCTTTCTGACAGAATGTAGTAGCTTTGAGGTGGAGGCCATTCTGCTCATATGTGGTTGCATATATCTGTGAAAGACTGAAGGCAGTGTTATGAAACCTCCAGCCACTCGACTGCATGCTGCAGACACTTATTTTCCACTGACACCAGATCACTCTTTTATTTCCTACTTGGCAGCTGGTGAGAAGTGTCAAGAGACAATGCCAGTGGATTGCAGGAGGAATCACTGCCTTCAAACACCAGACTTCATTAGCATGAGAACAACTGCATCAACCCTGCTGCTGCTGGTTCTTGAAGGCTCTTGCACCCAGAGTACCGCTGTTACTCCATTCATCCCTCAGTAGCCAACAGGAGGTGAAAGAAAGAGCTCACATAAACCTCCGAGTAATCAAATCAGATCTCATCTGGGAATTTCTTCCTCAGCAGTAACACCTTGTGTGCCAGGGAATGTACAGGCTAACCAGCACTCCTTCTTTGCTGGGCTGATCTGGCTGTCACCTGTCATGCTGACACAGTGCTAGGACAAACAGCATGGTCTGGTCAGTCAAGAGAGTTTGTATCCTCCTTACAGGAGGGTGGCATAAACTGAAACTTGATGGCCATAGGGGAGAAAAAAACCCAAATGTTTCCGTTGGCAGCCCTGGGCTGGAAGTCAACTGTTATCAAATATTATCCGATTAACCAGTGAAGACCAATTCAATAAAACCTCAGTTTAAAGGAGTACTTTAATACGTAGCTTCCTCTAATCATGTCTCTAAGATGTTTCTTGTCTGGCAAAAGATGCAAATACAAGCAGCCTCCAGCAAGTGCTGAGGTACTCTGAGGTAGCAACCTCAACTGTGTAAAAAGCTGGTTGCTGTACTATAGAGGGAAATGATGACATAAAGCATTCTCCAGGCCTGCCTGGCACTAATGACTTCAATACAGCAAGTTGAACAAACTTATGTTGCAGCAGTGACTGTGAAGGAGGACTTTAAACTTGCCTACAATAACTACCTTGCTAGGAGCTGAGTGTTTCAGTCAGTGTGATGAATAGTGAACAGGAACCATAAGAAGTCTGGCATGTGGAGGCAGTGCGTAAAGTGGATCTGAACGGGGCAGGGTGTAGGACACAGCTGTAGGAGATCATCTCTGGCAGCACTACAGTGATGTGGTGAAGCATGTGCTTCATTCCTAAAGCTTGCAGTAAAAAGCTTGGCTGCATGAGGAAGGATCTGCCAAATCAAGAATGGTAATGCAGAATAATACAGTAAAAGGTGTGTGCATGAGTGCTTGCTTTCTCGAGGAAACATACATGTGAGTAATGGCTAGGGGGTGCTGGCAAAGGGCTATTGAATCCATAGAGTATTCAAGCCTAGGAGTATAAGTATGAAATACTGTGATGATGGTATGGGTGGGTGTCCTAGCACTGCTATAACACAGTTCTTGTGCACTATCAGACAGTGACATAAGAAGCAACAGTTAAAGGAAGCAATACTTAAGGAACTGATGGAGGGATGAATGCACAAACCCTCTTGCTTTGTGACTCTGCATCCATCTCAGGCTGATGTTTCAGCAGCTGTAGGTCTCCTGCAATCAGTCTCAGTACTGTTCACCTGACTGAGCCGTACTTCCAATTATATTTATAGGCCTATTAGTAAAACCAGTAATCTATTCATAGACAAGCCATGAACACATGAAGGGAATCAAACGCAACCAATAAATAGCCTGCAAGAAATAAACTGTGCCATCAGCAAAATTTTGTATCTCTGTTGTTCTCCTCTTTCTCTTAGATCATTAATAAACATATTGAACATCCCTGGTCCTGATGCTGATCCCTGGAGCATCTTGCTATTAACCTCCTTTCATGCAGAGAATTGGACACTTTGTCCTTTCCTTTGTTTCTTACCTCTTATCTGAGTTTTAATCCATGTCAGGACTTTGCTTCCCACCCTACGGGTAACAAATTTCTTTAATAGCCTCTTGTGAAAGACACTATCAAAAGGATTTTGAAAAGTTTAAATAAATTATATTCCCCCCACCCTCCCTTCTCCTCAGACCTGTGTTTCATTAACTCTTCCCCAGCATCGTAATAGGCTAGAGAAGCACAAGTCACACTTACAGAAGCTGGCAGACAGGTTTATCTCTATCACGTTAGACTCATCTAGAAGCTTTCTAACTCTATCTTTAATGATTTTTTTCAGTGTTTTCCCCTCGTTCCAAGGTAAGGCTCTCCATTTGATAATTGGATCAACTTTAGCTCTTTGTAAAACACAATAATCACCCCCCTCCCAACCCCCCAAGTCCTGCAGGTGTTTGTACAAAAAGCTGTTTGGATAAGCCACTGCCTACTTTGGCTAAGAGCTGGCTACTCTGAACCCTCCTTCCTCGGGCATTTGAAACCACTTATCATCCACTTGAAAGTTCACATCTTTATCTGCTGTGCCATCTTCTCATGCCTCTGATCCTTCTCAGTGTGAGAAATCCAAGAGTTATTCTCTACTGCCACTCTTCTCCTCACCTCCCCAGGTGAAACAACCCAGAGAAGAGAAATTCATTGCCCTCCATGTATCTGGGCCCCCTCTAGCCGTGGATGAAGTGGTGAGTTGCCTAAGGCAGCAAGTGGTTGTGTTTGATGAACTGGTATTGGTTCTTCTACATCTTCAGCTACCAAAACAGGCTGTGCTGTTGGCACTTCCGCCCTCCTGCTTCAGCCTTCTGGTTAGCCAGGCTATCCTAAAGACAATACTGGTGGCCATTACCCACTTGCCTGTCTCTCCAAGGCAGCATCTTCCAACTGCTTCCTTTGAAAGGACTGGTGGGCTGAGCTCTGTTAGTGATGGGTACACAAAATAACACACACAGAGGGAGAGCTGATTTCAACCAGTGGAAAGAAGCAGCCAACATCTCCACAGTATGTTTCTGCATAGCAGGGGGTAGTGTTTCGCACACACAGGCAGCTCTCCTGCTGTAATGGTGTAGTTTCAGTTTCAAAGTGCGATTCACCTGGTCCCCAGGCAGAGAAACACGTGGTCAAGCTGTGTCTGTCATGAGAGGGGAAAATCAAGTCTTCAAAATGTCCATTTGGTATTATAAACACAAAGGTCTCTCTGCTGACCCTCACAGCTGCTGCACATGTGCCCAGCAGCAGCTTAGCATAATGCTCTGTAGTCTTAGCCTCAGAGATTGGCATATGCAGTGAATGACACATATAGCTTTCCACTACATGCAGGACTAAACTAAAGCCCAGACAAGTTACACTACAAGCTACAGCAGTCCCTGGATCAGACTCATGAAAGAAGACTTGCAAGAGAAGCTGAGCATCTTGAATGCCTGCATCTCACAAAACCAGGACCCCTTCACCCTTCTCCTTGGAATTTCCCAGGTGCTGTGTGCTCTATCCCAGGAGGCTACCCTCCCCCAGGGCTCTAATACCTAAGATGCTTTGGATTGTGAATTGCATGTTGCCCTGTGCAGATGGATGAACTGCTGCACATCAGGTGATGCAAGGCAAAGTGCTCCTGATTCTTATCCTTCCTATTTTGTTTCTATGAAAGTTATCTCCAACAAGCTTCTTTCACAACACTAATGTGTCATGAAGTCTAAAAAAGAAGTCAATACTACTGGAAAGTAGGCTACATTTGGCCTTTAATCACAATCACCAGCCCTATTGTGTCACTCATCTCTTTCATAGGCAGAAACCATCACCCTAAGCCGAAGTTGCAGGCATGGAGGAGACCAGGAAGCTTTGTGAGTTAAATCTCCTCATGTCCCCATACTCATGGAGCTGCAATGCTGTCAGTCTGAGGAGGCTGTTCTACTGGAATAGCTGAAACAACTTTAATGTACCCCAAATGCTCCCTGGGATGAGCCAGCTGACAGTTCACCATGCTTACATCCCGCACATTGTTATGAAGGCTGCCTCTGTGGGATGGGTCCTGTGCTGTGGGAGGGATGGCTCCCTACCCTGAGATCTCCTTTGTAAGCAGCTCTTGTTGTCTTATTCAGAAGAAATGCGCTGTTTGGTTCCCAGGGGGAAGGCAGGTGCCCACAGAGTTTGGGCATGGGTTTGCCACAGTATGATTTGTTCAGCAAAGCTCCTTATACCCTCTTTAATCTCCATTTTATATCTCCCCTGCTGCACTTTGCAGTCTCTTATGTTACTATAATTTGGGCTGGATTTCCATATTTTAGGAAATGCCTCACTAAATGACTGTATCTTCCCTTTATCCATGGTGTTACTCCTCAGCATTACTTCCCACCTGTGGAGAGAATGTATATGCATCACATGGAAGTACCTTATGGCTGTAGTAAATGACCTCATCATCTGGCTGTTCACCACTCTCCTATGCATGCGTAAATTTGCTTTAGAGACACAACTACAAGAAACTAGTGTTTCTTCATGCAAGCCCTGAGGCTGCTCTGAAACCTGACTACCTTGTTGTACCTACAGATATCTCTTGCACATCTCATAATGAGGCCAGAAAATGACCTCCAGGCTTTGGGAGTCTAAACCCACCCATCATCACTCTGCCAGGCTTTCTTGCATGGGCTGTCCCATAGGCTCTATGTGAAGCAGCCAGGGGGGACAAGGATGCTGGAAAGGGACTCTTCATCAGGGACTGTAGTGACAGGACAAGGGGTGATGGGTTCAAACTGAAACAGGGGAAGTTCAGATTAGATATTAGGAAGAAGTTCTTTACTGGGAGGGTGGTGAGGCTCTGGAACAGGCTTCTCAGAAGTGGTAAATGCTCCTTTCCTGGCAGTGTTCAAGGCCAGGTTGAAAAAAGCCTTGGGCAACATGGTCTAGTGTGAGATGTCCCTACACATGACAGGAGGTTGGAGCTAGTTGATCTTAAGGTCCTTTCCAACCCAAACCATTCTATGATTCTATGCCTCTATGACAGACATTGTGACCAGTGCTTATGAATTCAATGGAGACTGCTATTACATTACAATCATGAATCCCTGGGATCCAGGACTTGGAACCTGTGCTGCTCTTGTGTTTTTTGCTCCTTGAAGTTTCGCATACTTCCTGTTCCACATGAGTCATTAGGAAGAGTTATTGACAAACAGGAGCTGTTCAAAGGAGAGCAACTGAAATGATCAAGGGAGTGGAGGAATTGATTCAGAAAGAAAGATTAAAAGGATAAAGTCTGAAGAGATTGGTTAAACAGCAGCTACTGTGAGCATGATAACCTACACATACTTAAAAAGTATTTCAGAAACAGGAAAACACTAGTAGCGTGATACATGAGGAGACAAGCAGAAACAGGCAGAAATTGAGAGTAACTTGAATTTTCCCTTTGAGATTAGCTTTCAGACAATAGGAAAGGAAATGTTCACTGTCAGTACCCTAGCCTGATGGCGGCATGTAAGAGACAGTTGTTCTCAATTTTATAAACCTTAGGACAAAAAATTATGGTAAATGCAATGTAAAATGAGATGTCCAGGGATGGCATTGAGTGGTTCAGGCATCCTGGTGAGAAGGCAGCTTTAGGAGAAACTGGGCAAAGCATCACTCAACACAACCTGGGGAAGATCATCTTCAACAGCAGAGCTTGCAATATCCCTCCATGGGAGTCTGCTCTCCTCAGTTCACAAGTGGAACAGCTTGTGGATGAGACCGAGACTTCTCCTGTCAGGGCCATATGCATGGGTGAAGTTCTTGCAATCCCCTCTCGCCATCTGGTCCACGAGCTCTGATGTGCTACAGTCATTTGTTAGTTTTAAACTTGACTACATCGCATGCCAGAGTGTGCAGCTGAGCAAGCCTGACCAGATGCTTATCAAGAGCAAATCAGTGCAAATGTCTATTTATATCGGCTGAAGCTGTGCACCACTCTTTATAATGATCCATGTGTCCATTGTATATTCATGGACTCACAGAGTTGAAGGCTAAAGGGACTACTAGATCATCTGGTTTGACCTTCTAAGTATCACAGGCTGTTAATTTCAACCCAGTTACCCCTGGGCTGACCCCAGAAATTTGCCTTTGATTAAAACATAATATATGTTTAGCTAACAAGTAACTCTTTAATGAGGCCTGTTGTTCACCTCGAGATGTTCAAACATGGCTAATCCTCTCCTTCAGGTGGGAGTTTCTTGTTGTGGCTGATTACCTTTGTTCTTTCATAAAGAGCATACAGTTTCCATTTGAACCTGCTTTGAATCCATCAGATGCTGTTATCTTCTATTGAGGTCACAGTTTGCTCATGCTCAGGCCGCAGTGCTCAATATTTTGTCACTATTTTTATGTTCACTCAGAGATTTTCAGGCAAAAATGTTTTGCAGTGTGGGTTGAGAAGGGTTTCTTTTGAGAGTCACATGGAGTATTTTATATTCCCCATGAAAATCATTGTATATTAAAAGCATGTGTATATTCTTTGACTCACAGGATATCAACTAATCAATCAACCTGTTTGTCTCATCAATCATAGTATCCCTTACCTGAATATTTGAACACCTGCCTGTAATATCGGTTGCAACAGCAAAGCTCCTAACGGGTTTCTACTGTGCCATGCTTGGCTTTTGGAAAGCAGTTGCTCCGTTCACACATCTCCTTGAATTGCTCCTTGTGGCTGTTGCAGGAGACAGTAAACTCTGGTAGATGGACCTGTGGTCTGAACCAGCACAGTTACTTTTGTAACCAAAACCGTGCTTAAGAAAAGGTGTGGAAGGGTTGTGCATGCTATCGGTTTTCTCCTTAGCTACTAGGGGGTTTGGGATAGAAACACAAGCCTACTTTCAGAGTTTCTTTCTTCTAGTGGAAATGTTTTTTTAATGGAGACAGTGAAGAGACCTGTGCTAACACATTCAAAATGCACTTTCTGCAAATAGTATGCAACACTGACTTAAAATTTGCCATGTCTACAAACATCCCTGCCAGTGAACTGATTTGTGAGATTGTTCATGGAAACACAGCAAAAAAAGGGGAGTGAACTCAGCAGAAAGGGATTAATTAAAAATTCAAAAGAAGATCTGTGGGTCATTCCTCAGGATCTGTGAAGAGATTTAAGGCAGCTTAACAGAGGGCTGGTTTGGGGAGGTGGTTTCACAACCCCAGGCAGTGCTGTGCAAAGGTCTCTTCTCTTGCACTGCTGAAGGTAGCATGGGAATCTTTCCCAGCGCTCATAGGAATCCCCTGGGTGACTTGTGGGCCAGAGATCATACAATGCTTCTGACCACAACAGCTTGCTTGTTTATTTAGGCAATGCTAGAGGCACAGTCTCTGAGAGTGATCCAAGTATAGAACAACAGAAATAAAAACCAAGAAGCTTTCTGCTATTCCCCTCTTCTGCAGGGGAAGTGCCTGATTAGTTGATAGTGTGAATTGTTGGGTTAGACTTTGTGTGTGCTAATGAGTGGGGGTGTGGATGCATTGTGTGTCGTGGGTGGGTATAAAAAGCTTATTGATAGAAAGCTAAATTTGAGAACCGAATTTCTCCATGGAGAGGGCAGAAAGTACGATGGTGGCTCTCATTATTCCTGGGAGTAACTGAATGCATTTGAAGCCCAGAGCAATCCTGTCTCCAGCATGCACAGAGATTATGCGCAGCATAATAACCATGGGGTTCTGTAGAAAGGTGAATTTCTTCGTCAGCTCAGACAAAACCTGTGACAGGCAGGGAGTATTGGGGCAGACACCTTGAAGGTGACTCTGTCTTCAGTGGTGGCCAGTACAAATGAGGGAGCAGCAGGGTGATGTTCTCACAGTAATCAGTGTTGCTAGGGAGACCAGAGACTATGTTTTGTCAACTGGAGCTTTTCCACGATGCTTGGCTTCCTCAGTAGATATTAACTGCAATAATCAGTCACGAATGCCTGGATCACTGTGCTGAGACCTGTGTCTGGTGGGATAGGACACCATCTTCTGGCAAGTTACAACTGGAAGTAGAAGTGTTTTAATAACATGGTTGTCTGGTAGTTACATAGCAGTAAGGTATGCAAAGGGACCTCAAAGCTACAAGTGGATGTAACAGTCCGGGGCTGATGCCCTCAGTGGCAGGTGGTGATATGGAAAGGCAAAAGTGCTGTGAAGTTTTCAGTTTCTTTTTGCAAGCATCAGTTTGGTTACGACTCTCCTGCTTTCTCCTGCCACAGCTCTTTCTTCAAAGGCTCCTTTAATGAAGGCACAGTGTATAGCACTTCATAACAAGATATGCCGTTCCCTGCCTATGGAGGCATTTCCCCACAAATAGCTGCTCTTGCAGTGTAGCCCCAAGCAGGTCTGGAATCTGTTCGTGCTACTTAGGTTTGCTTAACTAATCAGGGATCTCTTGTTGCCTGAATTTAAACCTTCTCACAAAATAAGTGCCAAAAAACCACAACCCAGCTTATCCCAACAGACAATAGCATTTATTACCCAAGCAACAAACAGAAAACCTGAAACACATGAACTGCAAAATGCAATTCCATATAAAAACATGGATCTAAGGCTGTAAGGCAAAATTAATACAGTTCAGGCAAACCAAAATAATCACCTAAAATCATCTCTCCAGGATGATATGCTTCTCTAAAAAAACCTTCCAAATCCACCAGTCACTAAAAGCATAGGAAATTCAAAGTGAGTGTGAAGGTATGGGACTCTCTAATAACAGTAAATGCAAAATTGCACGGTGAAGCAACCTTAAGTCTGACTCCAGCAATGATTTGAGCAAAATCAGACATTCTGAGACTAACCTTGTCCATCCATTACCCACAGTGTCATCAGATCAATGGCCACAAAAGTAGAATGCTTTATTCTCCATCACTCTGAGGTTGTGCTGACTCTGGCCCTTCTTTACTACCATGCACTCTCTACAGAAAAACACATATTTCACCAATTCCTCACCAGACAAATAGCACATCGAAGTCATCACTCTGCACTTGTCATTCATATTCCATTACCCCAATTAAACACAGGACTGCAAAATACAGGGTTTTGCAGAATCAAATCTGTTCAGCTCTGTTCCCTGCCTACATTTGCCATGCAAAAAGCACTTCATCAGTAAAACAGAGCATGGCTCTTTTTGGAAGTGCTGGGCAGGGGGGTGATTCTCACTGTCTAGCACTTCCCCAGTACAGCGACCAGCGTGCCAGCAGAGATACCTTCTCATGTCCCCCAGTTGTCTGAGCCTGCCTCAGCACTAACAGTCCCACAGTGCGGAACTGGTGCTGCCATTCAAACTCCCTGACTGCTCAGGGAAGCTCTGCTCAGTGTTAGAGTGTGCTCTGCAGATACTGATTGAGTTTTGCAGTGGAGTAGATGTTTAAAGAGGGCACTGGTGTTGCTTTGAAACCTCTCTCTTTTACCAGATTGCCATAAAGAATATGAGTAGCAGGATAATAGCACTTTTACGCATTCATAGTGTCTGTACCTAACTTTCTGCTGTGCATCATTTATATTGATATTTTTAATGCACTGCAGTAACTATAGCTTCTCTCTCTCATTTGCAGGCACTGCAACAGAGGGGAACAGGGAAGTTGATGACCAGAAGCTGGAAATACGGACTTTGAAGCACATAGAGGATGCCCTGGAGTCAGAGCGATCTGATGTCTCCTCCTAGGCAGCTGTGTAGTGGCATTGCATAGAATGGAGAGATCCCTGCTATAGGCTTGAGCCAGCTCTGCAGGTGTCAGTGAGCAGCTAGAAATAGAGAACCAAACCCAGTGTTGACACATAAGGCTATGTCTGGATCCAAAAGACACAAAGCATTATTTCTTAGAGCTTTTGAGCAAAACAGAGCTGTGGCTTAAACAAACCTCGGTCAAAGGAAGGCTGCAACACACCACAGACACAAAAGTGCTAGACTGTGCTTTGCTGTGAACAACATTTCATACTAGGAAACACTTTTCTAATATCACTGTTTTTCTGCCTGAGTCTGATGATGGCACTGCTTGTTTTCTTCACAGTTCACAGGGAAGGCCAGCGAAAAATAGCCAACTTTTTCTTTCTTTCTGCTGAAAGTCTCCATAACCTTGGTGTAAATTTATAGTCTGTCTTTGCCTTTTGAGATGCCATATGTGCGAGAGAATGAGAGGGAGGAAGACATTTTGCGTCTGAAAATGATGCCATGCTTAGCACTCTTACAGCATCATGGACAATGTATGTCATTTAAAGTCACAGGAAGAGGTCTGGGGTGAAGGAAGACTTTGTGGTAGGCACAAATGTCTCTTGTCCTTGGGGGGAAACAAAAAACCACCCAAGCCAACCCCCCACTCTCTGCTAATCAATGTAATATATTCCATTCCAAAAGGAAGAACATTCTGAATTGGGTTTTAATTATTTCCCATGAATAAATCTTCTCTGACAAGAAAGATTCAGCAGCACCCAGTGAAGGGCAACTATTTCTAAGGAGAAGAATTCATTGCAAGCTTCTATTCAGCCTGAGGGTGACATCTGAGCCAGAAGATTTATGGAGAAACTACCACCACCCCTGAATTTTTTGAGTCTCTTTACTTTAGTTGACCCTAATGATTTGGTGTCACCTTGTGGCTTTTGCTAGGCCTGTCTTCTCTTGCTCAGAAAATGGACTCCAAAAGAACTTGCAAACACCTTTGCCTCTGCTTTTGCTATTCCTCTGTCTAGCAGTAGTAAAATAGAAGTCCCTCAGTAGCTCATGGACTAGAACTCCACTTAAAAACCACAAAACTAAAGTACACTTTTCTTGACCTGTAAAAGTTAGGATTTATTTGCAGGCACCATTTGGACAAATGGCCCATGGTGAAGTGGCTTAGACTTCACATCCTCTGAAGCTGGATGGTACTTCTGAGATCCACTGCCTTATGCCTGCAACATGCATCACCATGTAAGCAATTTCTGGGTGTGTGCGTTGGTAATGTGCCTCCCACCCCACCAACTCTTCGAGCAGAATCAGTGGTGATGGTAGCACATAGCTGACGGCTATGTCAGTGCCAGAAGAGTCTTCACCCTTTAGCCAAACACTCCTATTTGTTATTGTCCTATTTAAGGGCCACTTGGAGACATCTGGAAAGCTAAATCCAGGCAGTCAAGCAAGTTGTTTTGATTGTACCCAGGTCCCGAACCATAGGATACAGACTGCTTTCCATGCTTCTTGATCCAAGAGCTCTAAACCGATTCAAAACTGCATTTATGTGTCCCTGGGACTGATAGCCAAGTCACAGATCCCTGCTGCGTGACAAGGAAGATGATCTCTGACTCTGTACTGTGCTGATGCCATCAGTTCTGAGTTAGCTTGTTCTGTTTTCTATCTGTCCCACTCATGGTACAGCATACAGTTAAGTGATTAGGTGATCAGACCTGCAGTATAGAGTGAAAAAGGATGACAAAAATGAAAATTAAACCAAAACAAGGAAATCATGGCATGGTGATAAGTGTCCAATGGAAAATAATCATAGTAAGGGTAGGAATAATACTTCTTTCCTTTCATAATTTCCTGAAATGCTCTCAACCATCAATGCAATGGCAATACTTTACCTTGGTATTAGCATTACTAGCAAATTGCAGCTTTGAAAGAACATGTTTTTCCAAGAATCTGAATTCTGATATGAATGGTCAAATCACTATGACTCTTCTTTAGAGTCTTGCCAAGCAACTACAGGTCAATTATGACATTATCATAGCTATTAGTCATGGTATTATTTACTGTAGCAGAACAACTGTGGGGTTTCTCCCTGAGGTTTTCTGATTTCTGTTCTGCTCTCTTAAAAGAAAAAAAAAATTCAGAAATTAAATAGAATTAAAAAATAGAACAGAAATTAAATGGAAGTTTTTTAATTTTCCTCCCTAATTGATGCAAGTCCTCTAAAGAGGTTCTCACCTACCAGCTGGGGGCTTATCTTTAAACATGTTGGACAGAGCCCTTTCTGCTGAAAGCTACTGGAATAAAACTCAAAAGAACCCTGGAAACAGTCACCCTTGCCCACATGTAAGTATGAATGTCTTTGTGTTTTGTATTGTGCTCAGCACAGCAGGGAGCTTGTCCCAGCCTAGGGCTTTGAGGTGTTATCACAATGACAGTAATGCACAAACAAGTAAAAATCAGACAAGGGGCGGGGGGAAAGAAGCAGATACAAGTGAACAGGGGGAGCACAGAGTAACATCAAGGTGATTAATGAATGAAAAGCTGAAAAAGCAAGGAGTTCATCCCCTCTTCCAGGCTATTAGAAAATGATGTCATTTTTTTAGGGTACTCCTCTGTGAGGTCATCCTCCCTTCATACAGGCAACTGGCCAGTGGTTTTCATTTAAATATGTATATGTAGAAATATGTAGAAATATATATGTAGAATATGTAGAAAACAAGGCACATAATTCCATTTAGCAGGTGCATGTATAAGTCTAAGTCAATCCATCTGGCTAAATAAAATATAAACATAGAATCACAGGATGGTTTGGGTTGGAAAGGACCTTAAGATTATCCAGTTCCAACTCCCCTGCCAGGGGCAGGGACACCTTCCACTAGAGCAGGTTGCTCCAAGCCAAATCCAACCTGGCCTTGAACACTACCAAGGATGGGGCAGCCACAGCTTCTCTGGGCACCCTGTACCAGTGCCTCAGCACCCTCACAGGGAAGAATTCCTTCCTTATATCTAACATAAATCTCCCCATAATCAAGTCTGAACCAACAGACAAGGGTTCACTGCTTGTATGAACAGGGTTTGAATCCCTAGCCACTAGCTGGACAATGCCACAGTTCTTTGCAGGATCACAATACAGAGGCTGTAATTCCTAAAGAGGCACTACTGGATATGCCTTTTGTGGCAGCTTTTCACATGACTTTCAATAAGCAAATCACCTCATTCTTTGCATGTGTGTTAAGACCTGCTAGATGCTAGAAGCATCAAGTGCCCTTAAGCCTGCAGGGAAGATGTTGAGGGTCATCTCCATCAGGTGCTCTGTCTAGGGAGTGGGGCCAAAGCAACTCACGTGGCAGCCTGCAGGACGTCAAAAAGCCTGACAGGGTCAGGCAATGGAGCTTGCTGTATTTTAGTGTCTGTAGAAAGAGTTATGGTGAGCTGCAGGTGTATGTGTGCTGGTGCTTCCTGTCCTTCAATGTTTAGAGCTTGCATAGTGTTCGGTTGTTACGTTAAGGAGATGTAAAGAATCAGTTTATCTTTCCTGGGCTGTAGTCAAGCTAGAGAAATATGAAGGATCTGGCTTGCAGCAGCTGTGTCAGATGCTTTCAGAAGTGCTTACAGGCTAGATTCTAAAACTGAGCTAGGGAAACAAAAAGGAAAGACGCAAAAAGAACCCTAAGTGTTAGGTGCTGGGCTTGTGGAATGGAAGCAAGACACTTCAGCTCCCAGTGCCCTGTGTGGATCAGATGTTTCAGAAGAATAAGAACCTGCAACTTTCTGCTGTTCTCCTTGGAGACAGGAGGAAATCACCCCCCAGAAGTAGGGTATGTGCTGATCTGTATGAAGAAATGGTTTTAACCTACTCTTACAGCCTTAAGGAAGAGGAATAGGGGGTGAATCCTGTGGAGCGTTGCTGTTGCCTGAGCTGTGTGTATTGATTGAGGGAGCAGGTTTCGTCCATATATTCATAGAGGCTAGTTTAGCCTGAGCTGGGGCTCAGAGACTGTGTCTCTCTCTGCTTATGATTTATGACTTCAATCCAATTTATGGCCATTTACAAGAATGCTGAACTGGCTGTAAATCAGTAAAAGACCATAAAATACTCATGAGAACTGCTGAAATCATCTGGGTGAGCTTCCTTCCCACCCGGAGCAGCCAGATGAGGGCAGGAAGATGTAGCCCTCCCATCAAGCTCACTAGCAAACCATGGGGGGTGTGGGTGAGATGCAGTGCTCTGTAGGAGGAAAAGGTAAAGGCAATAGATGCTTGTGTTCTGCGAACATACAGGAGTCAGATGAGCCATTGCCTCGGAAGCACAACAGTGATAACAGCAGCTCTGTAGGGCTTCCTCAGAAGAGCTTCATCTGAGTTGAAAGCTTAGTTGAAATCCATGGTTTCAGCCACCCAAGGGGAAGCAGTGAGTGAAGTCCATTTCAGTGTTCTACAACTGACTTTCACTGTAGCAGTGTCTTATTATGTCACTGATTTTTGTGGGTAGTTCATGGGGAACACAGACATAAACTTCCTGGTTTTATTCTTACCACATACTCCAATGAGAGATTTCTGGGGCACACTGGTTTGGCCATCACAAATTAGAATTGCAGTCCTCAGTGCTTTTGTAAGGTAAGTCTCTAACTGCCTGTCTTGCCTAGACATCATGCTCAGAGTGTGAGGAAGCCCTCCAAGCAAGGGACTTGTTTGTGCCAAATTGCATGCTTACCCAAGCAGCATGGGATAATGCAGTGTGCTGCAGAGCCACTCAGATATATCTATTAGGATTCAAATTCTGTTTTTCCCTTCCTATCCTAAAAATGCTAGGCAGCAGGTGGAATCTGATGTAAATGTTTGCAAGTCTCCTTTTGTCTTTTTGCTCTACTGTGGGTTGATGATCAGACAGTGGAGCACGGGGCTAGAATGCACTGCAGGGGTCAGCAGATCTTGTGCTGCTCTTGCTTTCCCTAGCAGCGATGCAGTTGTAGAGCAAGATCGGTAGACAATAAATGAAGGATCCAGGAGTATTCACCCAAACTCTCATTTGGTAGCAGAGCACTTCCCAGTGCATGGTGATGTTCAGTTCGGTAACAAAGGATCAAAACCTAGAACCAGACTTCTCTGTGAAGAAAGGGAAGCTATTGTGAAATCCTCCACCTCCCCTGTGGGGAAACCTGGTTCTTGGGTGGAAGGGGAGCTCTGATGATGCTCTCCCTCTCCTCCTGCTTTTCTTGCTGAGAAGAGGACTAAGCTTGCTCAGGTGCCTCGGTAGGCATTGAGATCCAGAAGGGGGTACAATCTTGGTTCTCCTGAGCAGTGGGCTTTAAGGCATTGGATTCACCTGCTGAATGTCTGAGAAGTTTCAGTGTGGTAGCCAGCTGAGATAAGTCGATTTGCTTTGGTTTCTATTATACTGGAAGGTAACAGAGGGGATAAGAGTGTCTGAGATACTCTACTGGCTCAAACATGGAGGAGCAATAAAGGAAGCCTTCAGAAAACTCATAGTAGTCCTCTATATTCATCACCTGCACTCCTGGTCTTTCTCACACCATGATCATTGTGTGATGACGATCCCCAGATTAGGGGGTGGTTTGACACAGGATGCTTGGTAGGAATGGCAAAGGAAGACCTTGTTTTCATTCACCTCAGTGCTATGGGTTAACTCTGTGATAATTCCTGCCTCAAGTCCTGGGTGCTGCATTTGGACCACAGACCAGAATAATCTAGGCTTGATTTGAAGATATCCCTGCAAGGAAGCCTCCCCACAAGCCTTGGCAAGCTGTCCCAGAAGGTAATTACCCTTGCTGTTGAACATTTCTAGCCTGAATCTGCCAAAGAAGCATGGTGCTTCACCTCTGAGCTGGTGTTTCCAACTGGGCTGGCTCAGGAAGCTGCTCACCTCTGGGATACCACTGCGTTTTGCCAAGAGAAAAGAAGGGTTCATTTGGGGTGACCAGTGGTGGCCAGAGCTGTGTGTCTCTTTCTGGTATGCAATGCCTTGGGGAGAGATAAGCGATTGTGCTGTCTACACAAGGCCTGTGACCCTGCAGTGCCCTGAGAGTGAAATCCTGGCTCCGCTGTGCCTCGTATTCAAAACAACAGCAGAAAATAACATCCACTTTCTCCGCTTCTGTGGGCTCGGGCTCATGGACAATGATAAGGAGAAATTGCAACAGCCGAGTGGCGAGCGAGCAAGCAAGCCTAAAAAATGTCTCCGTTATCCCTCTGGCCAGCAAAGGCTTAAACAGCAGTGCTGATCATCTGGTTGCTTGGAGAAGGCTAAATCCATGCCAGAAGAAACCCTGCTGGCAGTGAGGGAAAGAGGGAAGCAAGACAACTTGCTATAAGCTGTGGAAAAGGTGGAAGGACTCTACACCTTCCATGTTGAATGGGCTATCCTTCGCCCACCTCATGTAGGATGCAGACCCTGGGTTGGTGTCTGCTGCTCTGTACATCATTCAGCTGGTGTAGATGCAACATTTGACAAGAGATAAATTACATCAGCCTGAGCTATGAGGATTCAGCTCTGCTATGCACTTGACTGGCCTCCTTCCAGGCTGCCCAGTTAAGCTCCTGAAGTCCAGATCCCATTTTCTCCAGTCTATTACCTATTTGATAAATATAGTCTCCCATTATAACTGGGTACTTCTTCCCCTGAGAAGAATTTTCTCCCAAGGTTTTCCTTAAAGACAAGCCAGCAATGGCACTATCCCATGAAAGAAGCTCCCAAGGTTGCACATTTCCCTCTCACTCACGGATGTTTTCCTTTCTTTATCACAGGATTTAGATAACCGTCATCTCACAGACCTACGTGTGCCCTTAATGCTCAACGGGAAGCTCAGCTTAGAATGGAGATACCTGAAAGCCAGTGATGTTATGAGTACATAACACTACTGCTAAAGATTTGGTTACACTTAGGGATATACTATAGTAAATGGTCCACTGTCAATGGAGTACTTGGCCATGCCTCCCATTGCCTGATGTTTTAATTGAGGCTCTTTTGTTCTGGATTAACTCTTCCTAGATTTCTTTCCCTTGTCTTTCCCCACACCTCAGGTTTTTTTATCCACAAGCATCTGTCAAAATTGACCCAAATTCACTTGGATACTCGCAAGTGAAATTTTTCTTCTGCTCAAAAGTGTTATGCACTAACTCTCCTCATAAGCTCAGGTTTGTGATATGGCAATTCCTGTGAGTTTGTAGAATTCCACATTTATTTCCTCTTGGTACTGAGAGAGCAAATACTATCTGCTTGAATGAGATGCAGTTCAAAACATGTTCTGCAGCACTCAACTGTAGTTTCAAAGTCAAGCCTCTCATAAAGCAAAAGTTTCTGTGAGCCAAAATGAAGTGCACTGGAATGCTGAAACTTTCCTTGCTTCAGCTCCTTTACTGATTCAAATATAGGAAATAATTTGTTGCATAGGAAGATGTAAACTCCTGATCTTTCTTCGTGAGCTGGCTGTGTAGGACAAGGAAAGTTACTTTAAGCAAATGCACCAAGTCTGATTGTGATGCATGCACAGGAAACAGATTTGTTGAATGTGAAGAGGCAAACCTGCCATCTGATAGTAACTGGGCAGGTGGTGATTTGTGATTACTGTTCCTAAGTAGTTGAGAATTATGCACATCCTATTATGTTTGTTAACCCATCTGTCCTGTTTCCCTCCCACTCCCCCGCTTTTATTCTCATCTCTAAAGCTCTTAACTCTTTCTTGTAAGAAGTTGTCATTTAGTCTGTATTTGTACAACTAATATTGCTGAATTATGTCACCAGTGTGTTCCCAGGTACATCACATCTTAGTGTGTCCTCCTTGGCCCTGACTGGTTATGAGCAGATATTCAGTCTTTGGAAGAGCTGATTTTTCTGTCACTTTGGTGGTACTGATTTGAGGAAGCAATCTGAATAGCTGGTTTATGAAGGCAATTTTGGAGTCACAGTTGTTCGTCGGGAGCCAGGCTTTGGGGTCCAGTGGAGATATCTAAAAAGGAGATATCTTTGCACATTGTTGGTAATTGGTGTGTAACAGGGGGCTAGGGGTGGTTGTGTGGGGAGCCATCTGTTTGGAATATGCTTGGGCAGCCAGTTTTACTTCCACTAGAAGCCAAACCTTAAGGTCCCATGTATCGACTACCTGTGGACAGTAGTAAAAATATGCACTTATTCCAGTCTTTTGTTAACAATTCCCAATGATACTATAGCAGTGGACCTATGATCAGAAAGATATGTGATAAAAGGCTGTGGATATGCAGCCTTTTATCTCTCATCATCTGGAAACCTGAGGTGGCCACTTATGTCAGTGTGGATAGGGAGGCCCAGGAGAGAAATAAGGTCAAAGCCTATTCAAAACTAAAAGGGAATAACAGTGTAGGATACAGGAAAATGCAAGGCCCAGGATCCAGCCAGGATTAAAGAGGCTAACTTTGTGCACAGTGTCTAAGCCATTAGCAACCAGCAGGGAAGAGCTCCTGAGGTAGGTTCAGACCTGGCACGAGGCAGCTTACAATTGGCTCAACTGTGTGTTGGTGCAGATGGTGGCAGCTGCTGTTGTTGAGGTTTCCCCAGCCCACTCTTACTACCTGTTGCCAAATAGAGGGGTGGAAAGAAAAGCAGGAAACAGTGTGGCTTTTCTAAGCCTCAGCCTTAAGCCAACCTCACCCAGTCATGATGCAGCAATTGGGTAATGGCACTCAGGGCAGAGCATGCAAATAGTCTGAAACGGGATCAGCTCTTTTCCATCCTGCTCTTTTGCATTGATTTCCATGTTAACTCTCATTTTTCTCTTGCCTGTGTTTTCCCTCAGTGTTTGACCTTTCCTCCCCAGTCCCCTGGCCTTTCTATTCTAAGCCGATAAGAGGAAGCTCAGGCCTGATATGCAGGAATCCCTGGACACAGCTATTTTTTTCATCAGTAGTTAATTTTCCACTTCTTTTATTTCCTTTGAGATTCAATACATCTACTTTCATGCTTCTGTGATTCAGTTTGTGGAGGAGACAGACAAGGAAATGCTGAATAAATCTCTTGCCTTCTCTCAATCCTTTACTCCCATTTCTGCATTGCTCCCTCTCCCTGTCTTTCTTTATCCACCACTGTTTTCACATCTGGGGTTTTTTTTGCTCCCTTGGATTCCAGCTTAGGACAATTACAGATGCTGAGAGGGAAGTCAGAGATAGTCATGTTTGGTTGCCTCGAAGCTCTTGTGGCTCCAGCCCTCCCAGACTTTCACTATGTGCGCTTTAAAAAGCTACCACATAGCTTCACTCAGAAGCTTTCTCTGTCCTGCACCATGCCAGTTCCTGAGGAGTATGCTGTGAAGGTTAGAGTGTTCTCCATAAATACCATCCCTTTCAAGGTTTTCATCTTGATGATAGAAGGAAAAGTTTATTAGAGAGGAAAGGCTGCATGATGTGGAAATATATCTCCACCAGTAGAAAAATAGGAGGAGGGAGATGGGAGTGAAAGGGAAGGGCGGAAGTAGGAGAGAAAATGATCAACATGCCTCTCCTGCAACATTAAGCTCAACCCTTTATGTCTAATTTATCACCTTCTCATATGCCCTGAAACTGACTAAACACAGTTCCTTGGGCTACTACGTCCCTACTATGTTCCCTGCTGTTCTTTTACTTGGTGCATAGGCAACAGTTTCCTATTAGGAAACGGTCTGCTTAGTTTATTATCTAACAGAGAAAATTACCATCTCATTACTGACAGAGGGTTACTAGCTAGCTAAATGCTATTTTATACTAAACCCATGCTTGTAGCATCTGTGTTAAAATAGCTGAAGTCGCAGGCTAACAGTACCTGTCATGTCTGAGGGGAACACGTGTTGATTTCTGAGCAACTGTCTACTTGTGTGATTTTTGGGAGGCATGTCTGAGGGAGCACATATGGGCAAGGAACTGCCAAATGTGTTTCAAAGTCGTCTGGGAGAAGTCTGCTCAGCAGCCAGACAGGACTCAGACGCTGCATCCAAATAAAAGGAAGCAAATATCATTCAGATTATTAACAGAGCATGAGAAGATATAGGATTGTTTCACACATGTGCTAGAAAGATTTTTGGATACAGTAGTTCAAAAGTCCCTCTTTGGAGCCAATGATGATCAAATCCACAGGAACAGCACAGTATGGCAAAGATTAGCATTTGGGCTGTTCAAGAGCTAATAACTTCTCTCATATTTCTCTGATTTCTCTGGTGGTCAGACAGCCTAAGAGGTCAAAATGGAGCTGTTGAAGTGTTCGCTCAAGCTGATGCAAACTTCACAGCTTTTTTAAGGCCACAGAAAAGAAATCGGTCTTACCCACCAACTGGTAGGAATATTCACAGCAGTCTCCAATCTACCATAGTGTATTTCATAGCATAAAGCAATCTCTTATCTCTTTGAAAAGGAGTTCATGTCTGGTTTGGGTGAATTTTAACAGTGACTGCATTTGCAAGACAAAATCAATTTGTGTGTGTGTGTATATATATATGTATAATGGAAATAGATATCACTTGAGATTGTGAGCTTCATAAGAAGAGTAGCAAATCCTGGACTGGCAAGATGGGGACTGCTATGATTGGCAGTAATGATGCTTCCACTCAGACAGATCTGGGATATCTCAATGCAAGACGAGTCCTGGGGATGAAAGAAATGCAACAAATCAACTGTGAGGTTTCATTGATAGTGATGTAGGGAAACTGAAAATAAGCAAGAAGCAAGCATAACCTGACCAACCCAGCTAGGGTATTAAGATTCCTTACAAGTTTTTAAAGGATTGGACAAAATAGAGACGTGCAGGCTTGCCTTAGGGTGTAGGAGTAACAAAGGGATGTTAGAGTAGGTTAGCTTAAGGATGTAGGAATAATAGGATGTAATTTATATTGCTTAAGGATGTAGAAGAAAGAAGATTTACATAGCATGGTTTAAGGCTCTAAAAGAAATAGGATGAAATTAACCACATGAAAAAATTCCCTTAAGTCTTGCAGAATGGTTTTCCAAAGGAAGAAATGATAGTAGCATCAGACCAATTCTCTGAACTAGGCAGGTCAATTTAAGCTCCTGTAGCATTTGGTATACAGAGGTGGAAACAGGAAAGGATGGTAATTAGCAGGCTTTGATTGATTTAGCCAGTATATATTTCCTAGTTTAGTTTCTGACCTTTAAGAGTCTTCTGTGTGATGGGGTTTTTTTGCTGCATATGGTATGTAGTTATGTGTAATGTTACGGGTGAGAAATCAAGCACACAAAAGCCTAGAAAGTAAAAAAAGTGATGATTTCTCTTGCAACATTAACTTAACTGTGTTAAAAATATGTATCAAATGCCTGTTGAAAAACTGGAAAGGGTTCAGATAGGAGCCCACTGGAATGATGCAAGGTTTGGAAATCTGCTTCAGAATGAAAGACCTAGGAAACTCAGCCTGTTTTAAAGAAGACTGAGAAGGACCATCACCATAGGCCCTGCTCACCTGCTCTGCTATGCTGGCAGAGAAAAGGCTGACAAGACCTGATTGGCACAGAACAAGGGCAAGGGGTAAAGCATTCTAATGGTGTGGATAACTTTCCATTGGGATGGAACAACAGTAGAAATGGCAACTTGCCCATGTATCAGATTTTCAAAATAGGACTGGCCTATTAGGACTGGTCTGAAAGATTGATTCTAGCTCAGAAGCAGGCACTTCAATACAGAAATGTTTAGTTGAAGTTCAATGGTCATTGCTAGGTAATCAGTCAAAATCATAAGCTTTTCTTCTACTCTTGATGTATGAATTTGTGCTTTATGCATATGGTAATTCAGGAATAATGTGGGTAGCTATCAAATTGGGAAGTTTTCTATTTCCTCACAAAGCTTGGCAACTATTTTGTCTTCAGGGGTTAAGGGGAGAATGCACACATGAATGTGTTCCTCCCTAGAGTCCTCTTTCCAGCACACCACCACTTCCAGAACCTGACATCAGTATTTCTCTAGCTAAAAAAGTCTGTCTGGTCCATGTGCAAGGACGGACATCATCTTTACTGGAACTGAAGGCCCATACTTTCAGGACTCCCAGGAACATGTCTTGAAACAGAAGTAGTGATACACACAGGACCTGGGTTGTAAAGAATCTTCCACTGGGGACAGGACAGCCGCACAACAGAAAGGTGTTGTGATGTCTAGGAGGTGCTTTGCATCAGGCACAGGGGATAGTTTGTATGAAATAGGCTGCTATATCTCTACAGAGTGGCTGCCACAGAAGGTAGAAGGAATGGTGGTAAGAAAATGGGGTTCGTTGTGTGAAAGGAAGCACAAGTACACCAGTGTTCATGCCAAGGTATTGAAATTGGACAAGTGGAATTGGAGGTGAGTTAGGGTATCACAAAGGAAGGATGTAAGATTTGAGTGGTTGAGAAATGATGCTGAAATACATTTTTACATTAAGAAATAAGAAGGGTAAGTGAATGGGTGGGAAAAAGTAGGAGGTTGTCGAAGAGTGTTATTAAGGAAGTCGTGTTTTTTTCTACACAGAACTTGTCACTGAATTTAAAACAGATTAGTCTCTCATTTGTCCCTCTGGGTTCTGTGTGCTTCCAAGGACTCTGCTACTTCAGCAGGAACCTTTCCAAATGCAGCTCATGCTCTGGGCCTTCAGAGGAGAGCAAAATCATTTCGCAAAATGATCCTCTTCTATTAAGGCTCTGGCTTTCCTCTGGCTCTTTTACATAGAAGTTCTTCCTTTTCCCACTCGGATTAGATGATGACCTACACTGGAAAGAAATAAGTTTGGAGAAAGACATCCAGTAGTGGAGAGAAAGCCTGGACATGTGTCTGTCAACAGAAGTGCTTCCAAAATAAGGGCTGTGCTTTTAACAAGAGATGAATGGGACACAGGGTCTTTGCAGCCTTCCTCAAGGGCTAAGTCCTCAGGCTAAGAGAAAATGGAAATTACCTTTCCCCATTTCAAATGTCTCTCTCCTGTACTAGAATAAAAGGTTAAAATACAATTTTCACAGCAGCAGCTTGAGGCACTACAGGGATTCATGGGAGCTCTAGTTTGGGGCATCATTTTTTTCCTGCCTGCCATTCTGTCTTCTGGTGCCTGTCCCATAACTCTAAAGACTAGCAGCTGGTGTTGCTCTTGGGCTGAGTCTGATCAGTCTGGCTGTCTTTACTCTGATGGATAACTCCTGGACCCATTTAAACTAGCTACCATTAATGCTTTGGACCTGTCATAGACATGCACAGTGATGTGGGGGACTTCTATCATCCTTCATTTTTGTTTTTAAAGCAGAGTCCTTAATTTTAGGATAGAAATGGTACTGTCTGTCACATTTATCCTTTTTTGGCAGTGGTCTGCAAATTAACATATAAGAATATGATCTCTTATCCTAAGGCCATTTCTACTTTCCTTACAAGCTCTCTCTGCTGCAGAGGGACAGAATATGCCCAGCAGCTGAGCCAAGAGGGATGATATGATTCCCTCCTCTCCTTTAGAAAAGAAATAAAAGACACATCGTAGGGGTCCAGAGGAGGAGGGGGAAGGCTCTTTTTTCACTAGCACAGAAGGATTGGCATGTGAAATAAGCTGCCAGGGCAAAAGCTGCTGTTTCTGAGTGATAAGCCACACAGCTAGTCAATTGGGAGGGTGTCCTGGAGAATAAAGGCCTTTCTAGTTTGGCATGCTGAGAGTCAGGGTGATGAAACAGCTGGCAGAGTTAATAAAAAGCCCGTGCCATACCTAACCAGAGCTGGCAGGGCTGTAAGAAGTAAGACTGGTGTGTATATGAGAAGTATAGGTCCTTCTGTATGGAACAGAGGACTAGGTGGGTCTTGGTAGAATACAGAGATGAGAAGAGGAAAGCTGAGTGTACATATGAGGAAGTGAATGGGAGAGGAGAGGAAGTATGCGGTAAGGTGGGATAAAACTTTACTGCAAGTGCAGGTGATGTCAGTGTAAAGGAAAAATAGAAAACGTTCCCTTAGCTGTGACTAAATATTCTCAGTAAGATATGGAGCTCCATTCCCTGCTTCCTTGGTTACTCATTGGTACCACCTCATGACTCTGCTTGGCTCATAGAGCTCCTTTCCCTGTTGGTGAGGAGGCAAAGGAGGATCTCTGTCTCTCCCTGCCCTGGTGGTGCTCTCACCTTCTCTAGCTGTATCTCACTTGAGTGCAGCTATAGGACAGACCCTGCAAATGCAAATGTCACAACCCCTTGTCAGAAGAGACTCATATTCCTTAATGTGTCTGTTCCAGAATTACTACCTTTGGATTGAATCCTAAAGGCTTTATTCATTCAGAATTTTCAGCATCTTGGAATGATGTTTTGCCTGAGTAGCAAACTGCAGGATTTTGCCCATTTTTCATCTTAAGTAATTCTACAGAAATGACATTATTTAGAGTGCTCAGCCATGGCTTGCATACATCCCTACCAGGGCTGTGATTTTTAGCTACTCTTACCAAGGAGTCATACCAGAGGATGTTAAACTTGTGGAGGGGAAGTCTCCACAGGAAAATAAGAATCTGCAGAGAATGGTGATGGATTTTTCCTGCTTACAGTGGGCAGGTAATCCATGAGGCAGTCAGGCAAATAGCAACGTGGACATAAATTTGAATGTATTTTTTCTTTGCTTCTGACAGAAATCCTTGTATTTATGGTATTAGATGAGTTTTCTGAATGCAGTTAGGTTGGAAGGAATCTTTCCTATCTGAATGGATGTGTAGCTTAAGTCCTTTAGTCAGCTGGAGAATTACCAAAGGAAGCGAGACAAGGACTTTGATAGCTCTGTATCCTGCCTTGAACAAAGGGCAACATTGACTGTTTCAGCAGAAATTACAAGAACATGGAATAATCTACCAAAAAGTTGCTGCTTGAATGGTGAAAGAGTTATGTGAACTAGTAAAAATGTCATCTCCTCTCTAACCTGAATGGGGGTGCTTATACTGGCCACATCTAATATCGTTGTTATTTACTTGATCCTTGGCTTTGTCCAGCAGCGAGTTCCAGAGATAATACACTGAGAGCTGACTTTTTTCATATCAGCTAAAAATCTTCTTATACTTGTGAATTACTGAGAGCGTCAGGGAATTTGTAGGAGATGAAGGCTGTGATACACCAGTTTGCTCTTATTGTCTTTCTTGGTGGCTAGCTCCAGGAAAGGTGAGAAGTGGATGATTATTCCATTAGCTCTAGTGGTTAAGGGCTTAGGGCAAAAGGGTCAACCCTTGACAAGCAAGTGTGACCACCGCATGTTGTAGCTGCAGCCTACAATAGCTGCATTTGTGCAAGTGAGATGTCTGGCAGGTCTGTACATAGGTTGCAGCAAGAGACCTGGCAACTGGGAGGCCCAGTAAAGGAGGAACTTTCATATTACACTGATTTACTGCAAACTACCAGGATGCAACAGTAAACTCTTTCACTCTTTTCACATTACTCTTATTTATACTTAACATCCAATACTTTGGCTGTCATTCTTTAATCAAGATTTCTTCTAGACCTGTCTGAATTGCTTGGGGAAAACCCTGGGTAAATATTGTTATTAGTTAAGTAATAAGACACAACAGGGTGTGAAATATAGCCCTATAACTCATGCCTACTCTATAGCAGTATGTTGAGTGGCACAAGGCCAAATGGCTTTGTGTGTTATTTTTTTAGTTAAATCAAATTAAAAAGACACCAGCAAAGTGTCTGTGGCTGTTTAATACATGTCCATGATGGTAAGGGGAAGAAGGGAGAAGCTTAATTTAATGAAGTTGTGCTGTCAACTGCTCACTTTTCAATTTAGTGAACGGTGAAAAGTACTAAGTGAAGAGCCCAGGAGATAGGTGTCCTTCATTTGTCTAAAGGACAGATTGGACAGAAGCAGCAGCAGCATGAGCTCTGCCATCGCTCCGTGGCAGCAGGCTTGCATGTTCCACCTCTGGTGGGTTAAAAGGGTCCATTTGCAAGATCCCATTCAAACTCTGCTCACTCCAAGTGAGCTGCTGTTAACTGTGGCTTAATAAGGTGCTTCCAGGGCCATAAGTTGCCTTGGGGGCATATGGAAAATTGGAAGACTGATTGAGGCTACCACTTACAAAAACCACCAAGCAGGTTTTCTGCTGATGACTTGAGATTTCAGCCAGTACCCTGGGACCAGACTCAGCCTCTGTATAAGTCAGATGGTGCTGTCTCATTTGTGCTCAAATGACAGAAAAAAGACATACTTAAATGAGTTAGCATGGAGTCTAGCGTTGTACACTAAAGACTGTGTTAACTGTTTTCTAACTTGTTGGGTATTAGGAGTCACATCTACAACCCTCTTTTCTAATTCAGCTTTATGTACCACAGCGTGCAGTCTCAGCCGCACAGGATGGGTGCTTTTGCTGGGGTTGTCAGGGCTGCACTTTGGCTGCAGAGATGAACTGGCCTTCCCTGAACTCTCACTTCTGTTTTAGTTTAGAATGACCTTTTGATGAGGAGATGGGTCCCTATCTCTTGCCTTATTTCATAGCCCATTTGCTAGGGGCAGGAGGCTGTTTCCAGAAAGCAGCAAGTGACTCCTGTGTTGGCTAAATAGTGTATGGGGCTTTCCAGGAATGAATGCCTTGCACTGCAAGGAAATTATTATATTTTCCAATGATCTTTTTCTTTTTTTGCTTGCTTTATACAGAGAGCTGCTGTTGTGTCCCTTACCCAAGGCCCATTAGATACCCAGCAGCTTCAGATTCAGACAGTCAGGCTAGAAATGTAGAGAACCATATAAAAAGATGCTCATTAATCCTTATTTGGTTCCTCCCATAGGCATTTTCCTTACATGCCCAGCATTTCTCACATGTTGGACTCCCTATGCAACAGGAGGCTTCCATTTGCTTTAGCCTTTAAAGATCCAAGCAGTTTATTTGTGGAGCTTGCTGTGCTGCTTATTCTCTGATGGGGGGGGGGGGGGAAATCCAGCCCT